>VDFB02244716.1:0-25305 GCA_007258455.2 Sequoia sempervirens | reverse complement strand
TCATATAAACAACAAAAAACCATCATAAATTTGAATGTTATTTAAAACATGCATGATAAATATTCATCATTGAAACTTGAATTGTGGTAGCTTGATATACAAAGTCTATTGATGCCAGGGTTCAATTTGTATGATTTTGAAAAAAGAAGCCAACTAAGTAGAGTTATTAGCATTCTTTAGAAATCATAAGAATTTATTTAGTACACTAGCCATTTTGTTGTCTTCTTGCAGTCCCAAACATTATTTTGTATCATTGTTACATTGGTCTTGAGAGTGGTAACTTAATATAGCTCCACAATAAAAAATCCGGTTTACCTAGGCAGTGTAACAGTGGCATGGGCAGATTTTTCTTTGAAAGAACCAAAGGGTGACTGCACAATTGAAGTGTATAAACACGTATCCTTTTCTAATATCAAGAAAACTTTTTGAATCTTCCATGCATTGCTAATCTAAAGGAATAAGAATGAGGTAGTTAAAGTGTTTGAAGTGATTTAAAGGTCACTTTTAGGGTTCCCTTGGGCATGGGTCAAAGTCGAACTCCATAAAACATTAAAAAAATGCCCAAAAAAACACTTTTTGGATGCCTAGGCACACTGGTTCTGTCTTGATTCACCTGGGTTCTATCTGGGTTCTGCTCAGGTTCTCTTGGGTTCTGCCTGGGCGAACCAAACCTAGAAATGAAGGACCCTGGTCGAACCCACAGGCAAACCAAACCAGAACCCGAATCAGGAGCGAACCAGGACCAGAACCAAGGGTAAAATAGAAGAACCCGGTAACATAGACCAAACCATGGCTAATGCACCTTTAATCTCTTTGGCAACTAACAATAATAACTAACTGTACTACCATATCAAAAATTTTGAAGTTCGAGACTTTGAGCTAAAAGTTTGAACAATGAAATCAGAAATTAAAATTATTGTTGTTACTGTTAACTATTATATAACTTATATCATTAAATATGAATCAGAATCACAATATATTTATTGCTGTTGTACTAGTGTCACTGTTGTCATGACTAATTTTATTGATGTTATAGTGATGTCATGATGTATTTATTGCTGCTGTTATAAAGCTGCCATGTTATAATGTTGTTATAATGCTGTCATGATATATTTACCGGTCCTTTTCTAATGTAATGGATAATTTATTTTTTAGCATTAGAAAAACTTGTCTTTCCATCTGAGATGTCTGGTCATCCTATCAAATATCTTCAGCCATCTCAAAGATGGTCAAATATTCCTACATCATTTCCTATTATTTTTGGGGACAGCCAGAGAACATCCCTTGCCTTCTTGTCATATCTGAAACATCATTGGAGACAGGGATGGCAGTTTGAGGACCAGGGACACCTTCCAATGGAACACAAGCAAACATTGATTGAAAACCATTTGGGCAAGTTTGTAACAGCCCTAGGTGTATCTAAAGGAGCCTATCATGCATTTGGAAGAGCCAACTATTTATTTGGAGTGCCGCTTCATCAAATTGAAGCAAATTTGAAGAGATATTTTCATATGTCGAATCTTTTCTTTGTTTTTGTTTTCCAAATTTCATTTCTTCTACATTTGTTTTTTCATTTTAAATTCATGCAACAAACCATAACTATTTTTTATCTCTTTTTATGAACAAACCATAGCTATTTTTCTAAAAAAATTCAAATTTATAGCTACAAACCCTAACTGTTTTTACTTTTTTCTAGTTTTTTAACTTAATTTACCTAGAAACACTAAATATTAATTTATTTTACATTGATTTGTTATTGTAGTGTAGTTTACATTTATAGATTGTTCTAATGTCGGCCACAATTAGAAAGAACCCTTGTTGGAAACATGTCATCCATGGGTAAAAGAAAGGGGAGTTGGTTTGCATATATTGCAAGACAAAGACTTATGGGAGAGGCATTAACTGATTGAAATATCACCTTGCATAAATATCATGTTGAGATGTTAAAGTGTGTAAACTTGTGCCTCCTAAAGTTGTATGTGAGGTACAAAGCAAATTTGAGAGCTTTGACCAACACAAATAATTAAAAAAGAGGCAAAGAGAAAAGATGGGAGCCATTCATGTAACTCTTCTTCTTCGATTCCTCCATTTCCTTGATCTTTGAAGTTTGAACAATAGTAGCAATGGTAACGCTAGTAGTGGACCTAAAACTCGTGGATGTAAATTAGGCTCATATATTGTACCACATGCTACTCCAAGTTCCCAACCATCACTTGAGAGCATAGATTGGAATAAGGATAAGCATTATGCAACAAAGAATGCAATCAAATACTTTTGGTTTTATCGCATCATTGGTGTTAGAGTTCAACATGGATCCCTTAAACATCTCTAAATGATGGAAAATAGGCCTATGAAAAAGCATTGCACCCATAGCATAATCACCATATTCATCTCTACCTCACATGTTGCTTGCAAGTTAGGTAGTGCTAGAATTGATGCCATACTTATTTTCCTCTTCAACTCTTCAAGTGCTTGTTGTTGTTTGTTACCCCAATAAAACTTCTTCCCTTTTCCCATGACTTCATGCTATGGGGCAGCTATATATAAAAAGTTCTTAACAAATTTTCTTAAGTATTGAGTTGCACCTACAAAGCTCCTAGTTTCACTCACAGTAATGAGCTTTGGCCAATTAACAATGGCCTCAACTTTGGGTAGATATATCCTTATTTCTCCATTGCCCACCATGTACCAAGGTACATCAATGATGTTTTGGCATACTCGTACTTCTTTCCATTCAACAAATGCTTTTATCCCATACAATTTCAAATGCCTTTTCAAGATGAGACAAGGGTTCCTCATAGAACCTACTAAATACCAATATGTCATCCAAATAAATAATAACACAAGAATCAATTAAAGGCCTCAATACTTCATTCATAAGACACATAAAGGCTAAGTTAACGATTGCACTGTGCCCCAACCCGTCGGGCACGATTTCTGCCTCAATTGCTCTGTTGGAGAATAGATTATTGTGGTGCGCGCCTGTTGATTGAAAGTCGTTTGTCTCAGCGCCAATCGGCGAACCTACGTTGTTACGTGGCACCGTGCGACCAAAGACGAACCCAAGACAACCTGAAAGCGTAACCCATGGGCCAAGTTAAAAAAAAAGGGCCCAAAATTGATTAAAAAACTCTTTTTTTTAAATTTTTTTTCCTCCTAACCCTAAAACAGCATTGATCATTTCATAGTTTACTAAGCATATTCAGACTTATTGCAAGAACTTCCTGTGTTCTATTTAGAACTGATGTATGAAGTTAATCCTCAGAAAATTAACAGCAGATAGAAGAAAGTCTGTACTCAATCTGAGACAAGGTTATAATCTTTTACAACTTCTCACAGTCTATTTGTAGCAGCAAATACATTGATTTATAACACCAGATAATAGAATGAACAGCAGTTACAAGTAATACAATGAGTTTATAAATATCTCAGACCTGGGAATGTGTTTGCCAGGGTAAATGTATGATGAATCTTGCTCGATCAATGATCAATGATCGTGAATATTTATCTTTGGCATTTGGCATTGATCAATGATCAAGTATCATACTATGAAATGATTTAGTTTTACAATTCTGTATATTTCTCTTTTTTTTTTTTGTATATATATACACACACACGACTCCATACGCACTCCAAACCCTTGTACTTTTACTTATTTAATGCATTCTGCCCTGCATTCCAAGACCCGTTCCCTCGAACTCAACCGGTAATCTAGTATTAAAGGTGATTGGAGTGTTACACAGTCCAAATGGAAGAACCAATCATTCAAAGAGATATTTCCATGTCTTGAAAACCATTTTCTGCACATCCCTTTCTTTGATTCTCACTCGGTGATATCCAAATTTTAGGTCCAGCATTCTAAAAGTACTTAGCATGCTGCAATTAATCCAATAGATCTTCAATACAGGTCAGCAGATACCTATTTTTTACAAATATCTTGTTCAAACCCCTCTAATCAATGCACATGTACCATATCCCACCTTTCTTCAGTACCACAGCAAGGGAAGATCTGCAACTTGCAAGGATATGTATTATGTTTGACTACTCCTTGGTCCAAAAGTTTCTTGAGCTGCTCTTTGACCTCTTGTGCCTCTATTACAATTTATCAATACAGCCCAAGTTTGGCAACAAACATTCAGGTAGCAGTTGAATTTCATACTCAATTGCTCTTTTGGGAGACAGCCCCATGGGTTCCACAAACCACTCAGAAAATTTACTTGCCAAATCATTCACACCTCATTGTTCTTGATGAGTAGGCAGCCCATATAACCCCCATAGCTCAGTCCCATCTTGTTCTCCTTTGCCTTTCAACATTAGCAATGCAAATTTTCCACTAGCATTAATCAAACATGACATGTAAAGCACTCACCATGGTGATCTTTTCCTTTCTCTCCACTATGTTCAATGCAGATGGCACCCCATTTAGGACCAGCCTATATTGATTAGGCCTCCTCCAATATGTAGCATCCCTTATGTACATGTATGGACTAGTATAGATCACTACACAAACATCTGGTGGAACCGCATCTGCTTGCAATTTGTCCTTGTATCCAAACCCACTGGAGAACTTGACTTTGCATTGTTTCTAAACCATGATCTCTGCTCCAACTTTAAGTCAACCAAGAGCATAAGGCTGAGAGTGATCCACCACTTGCAACTCCAACTCATTTACAATTTTTGAGAAATCAAATTGGCTTAAGAACAAACATCGAAGAGCAAATCTACCTTCTTCTCCTTGATGAGGAGCATACCTTGATACAGAAAAACTCTATAAGCTCCTTTTCTTCTTTTGATTGAAACTTTCACACACTACACATGCCTCTTTGTACACAACACAAGAGATTCTATCACATGAATTGGAATCTTCATATTATCTCTTTACCCTTGTTCATCAAAATGGCATTGGAATCCTTCTTTTTCCTCCATTAGGTACCAAATCTCAATAGAAATCCAGCACTTCCCTTCCATGTGCCATCCTTATCATAATGGGAACAATGGGATTTGACTTTACCTTTGCCTTTGTCCTTTGTAATGTCCCCATTTTGGCCATACGATCTTCATTTGGATTTAGCCTATTTCCGGAAATCCGTAGGCTAAGCTGAAGCAGAAAATTAGGGTTTCCTCTTTCAGATACTGCTTAGTTGGCGTTCAGAGGATGTTGTGCAGACTCACTATTTTTAGCTGTTTGCTATTTTTAGCAAGTCTATCTTTTAGCAGTGTCTGTTTAGCAACAATTCAATCCCTTGCAGTTCGGTCGTTCAGTTTGGCTTTCTGATGGTTTTGAAGCGAACTTACTATTTTTGGCATTGGCTATTTATAGTAAGTTTAAATTTGGCAATAGCATCATCAACAATTCAGCTCAAGTCATCTTGCTATCCTTCAGTTTCAGTTTGGCTTTGGTTATCTCAATGGACTAAGTTATACTTAGTCAATTTTATGTTACTTAGTTGTACCCCACGCCTAGGAGTGATAACTTCATGTTGTTATTAAAGAGGGAACATTATGGGGTCAATTGTGCATTTAATGATTTATTAAATGCTTTATTATTGCATTATTAAGTTGGACGCCTAAAGGAAGGTTGAATAAAGTTTTATTATTTCAAAAAGTAAAATGCTTAAAGGTGGCGTCCCTCTTGGAAGTTGAAGTGATTCAACTTCTTGTTGGAATTCGAAGTGATTCAGTTGCCAATTGAAGCTTATATATTGAGGTTTTGAGAAGAGTTCTTTATCTTTGGAAAATTATAACAAAATGTTGTTGGATTGAATTCAGAACCTAGCTAAGGGGAAGCTTAGCAAATTGACTCCATTCTTCGGGCCTGAAACTATGGTTCCCTAGATGGTGGATTGAGAGTGTGATTCATTCAGAAGTGCACATTAGGCTTCATTGTTGAAGAATTTGATGTATTTTTCAGTTTTTCAGTTTGCTGGTTCATTATATCAGATTGAACAAAGTTCAGATTTTGGCTTGTAATTCTGTATTTGTGAAGATTAAAAGTTGGAAGAATCATCTTTCAAGTATTTGCATTGGTTATGTTATTGTAACACTTGTAAATTGCAGATTTATTTCATTGTAAGGCTGTGAATTAGTAGTACTAATCCAATCATTATTATTGCTACATTTACTTGTGAACTATAATGCAAAACATTAATTACCCCTGGATGGTTTACCTACCCCTAGATGGTTTACCGCCAGTGTGGAAAATAAACTTTGTAACTTTCATTGTACCCACTAAAAAGTGGAGAATCCCCACTCAAGAGTGGATGCCAGCCGCAGCGGATGAATGAGTTGAATTGTTTGTAGTATTCCCCCCACTGTTTAAGTGGTTGAGCAGAAATCTTTATGGCTAGTTCACCGCCTAAGTTCTTTCAGCTTTGTAATAAGTACTCCGCCATATGTTAGCACCTCGCCTTCAAAAGGATTTTGTGTGCACATTCTTGGCATTGAGTTATATCTTTTACTTTCCAGTTGTAATCAATTTCAGTATTGAGTTATTTAGATCCTAGGAATCCTCTGACCATATGCTCGCCCCTCTTCCTTCAGTGGTTTTAGGGTGCATTCTTGGTTAGAGTTACTATTCCGCATCGTTTTGGTTTTGGAGTTAACCTTAACGGGTGCGTGTTGCATTGTAATTGATACTGAAAATCAAGAAAAAATTAAGGGGCATATTTCAATGGTATCAGAGCAGAAGATCCTGCCATCCTATGGATCAGTGCTTCATGTGGCAGATGAGTTACAGTGATCTCCGGTACTACACCCAAAGTCAATTCAAATTCTAGTTCAGCGCCTTGTGGTTTCTAGAAGTTGGCACAGTTTCTCTAAGATTTGAGAAACCAAGTTTGTCAAATTAAGGCGTGGCTACTGATGAAGAGATGGGTTTGGCAGAGGCACTGTATATGGCTGGAAAGAGACTTGACAAAAAATTTCAGTCGAGAAAATGAATAGTACATTCTTCATTTGTTAGAGCAATGTTTGAGATAAGTAAAGCCATCACCTTTAGAGAAAATGGAGTTGGCACTAGCTCCTACAATGAATTCCTTGAATCAGCCCTACTGATTGGGGCATCCTGATGAAGAAACCAAGTTGCTGCTTTCCTCTTGTTTCATGAAGATAATAAGAATTGTAATTCCCCAGTTGCCTTATGATGATGAAACTATGAGGATCATATTAAATATGATAATGGAAAGTTTTCAAGATTTGGATGAAACTGGAAGTAGCTTGTTTTCAAGGAGAGCAACTGTTTTAAAGACAATTTCTGAAGTTAGTGCTTGCATCTTATTGATAGAATTGGAGATGGAGAATCAGATTTATCACTTGTTTAATTATCTTTTCACCTCGACCTGGAGTGAGCAAGAAGAAAGTATGCTTGCAGCTGTCATGAAGATTTTAATCTCTACAATTAAAGAAGTTGATAGTCTTCCTAAAAGTGTCCAAACTCTTCTCTTGGATGCTTATAAACGTGAAGAGCAGATTTCTCCCATTGCTGATTTGTTAGTTAAAGAAATTTTCAGTCAATGTGAAGATAAGTTGAAACCACTTTTGAAGAAGATTGTTGAAAATAAAGAAGAGATTTTTGAAACTGAAGAGGAGGATGAAAGTTGGAATCCCTTTGAAGACATTGCAAAGGTTCAAGGGGTATCTACGAATTTGCACTTACCCAAGCATTTTGTAGAAGAATGTAATGTATCAGTGGAAGCCTTGAAGACTAGTGAGGTACTCTTGTTTTCTACAAAAGAGAACAGTGAATTGACTTGTGTTAAGAAGCCTCATTTTGAAGATTCAAAGAAAAAACTTTTGGAAACAAAAGTTGAATTGGAGATGCATGAAGAGGCCATAAGTGCAAATCCAAATGAAGAAGAAGTTGGGATGGAAGGAGTTATGAGTTCAATCAGTGAATTGCTTCTTCACAATTCCGAAGGATGCTCGTTTGAAAGTCAAACTAAAGAGGAGAAAGAGATAGAGGAAGCAGTAGTCACTTCCTATTTCAAAGCTGATTTGACTAACTCCCTAGAATCATGTGTAGGAGACAACATGGAAGGTGAAGTTTCTAGTAGTTATAAGACAGATTTTTCTTCACCGGAAATCAAGCTAAGGCAAAAAGCTAAGGAATTGGAAGGCACTATGGATGGAATGATGAAGAGTGTTCATCACATGCGAGACAAGTTGAGGAGTACAACTCAAACCATTTTTGAAATCTTTATCCATCAAAGTTGTTCTACATCATCTCAGCCAGTATATAATGATTGCAGCTCAAGTTCACACATTGCTGATAATAGAATTCAAATTTTGTCAAATCTTGATAGAATTCATAGACATGTAGAACAATGATTTATGATGTGCCTAAGGGAGAAGTTGTATGTTGCATTTCTATTGATGACATGAAGTCCATTAAATTTGCCTTGGAGGAAATTAAATCTAGTCTTTGGCACATCATTTGTGACAAAGACATAGTGTCCAATATTGCTGACAAGGCATTGGAGTGGAATGAGCTTACCAAAGCAAAGTTGCAAGAAGTGCATGAGACTCTAATTGAAGCAGAGAATCAGATTTCTGCTGTTCAATATTCATGGGAGCAAGAAAACAAAAGAAGAGCAGAGGAGCTTCAAGAAATTCTTGATGAGCTTGATCTCATACAAGAAACATATGATTTGGAATGTTGTCCTGAGAGACCAAAGCATTCAAATTCTCAAGTTTTTCAAGCTTTTGACAATCTCTTGTATGAAGAAGGTGCTAGTAAGGTTTATGTAAATCCTCTTTTTGAAAATGATGAGGAAATTGCTTCAGAGATTATTGAAGAAGGGGATTTGAGTTTGTCTTCCAGCATTGGAGAGTTGATACGTGAGTTGCACGAAGTTGAATCTACTGCTGCTCCTAGTGCAACCATTCAACAAGAATTGGCAACTCTTGGATCACAAAGAAATGAAGACATTTTTATCGTTCATCAACAGAGAGATGATTGGCATGTTGATGAAGGTTTAATTCATTATTTGATAAGGATGCTTGTGAGGCTCTTGTCAAATTTTAGTTCATCACCATATTCTCTTAGAGTGATAGATTTCAGAATTGTATTTGATGAAAAATTCATGGAATCTTTCTGGCAAATCATATCACAAGATTTTGGATTTGATCTCTTCAACGAACAAAGGTTGGTTGAATACTTCTTGGAGTTTCAAGAAGTGGCAATTCAGATGGAACGAGCAAATCAAAGGATTCGTGTGAGAACAATTCTCAGTTTGAGAAGTAGTTCTTCATAGTTGTTAGTTTGGAATCCTGGCATTACTTGGGAAGAAGGTAATTTTAAAGTAGATAGACCAGCATATAATATTCAAAATGTAGTTGTGACCATTTGCTTGTGTTGGAAAATGTCTTCAATTGAAAATCAGTATTTGGGATCTCAAGCATTTTCTTTTGAAGAATGGAATGCATAAAAAGAAGGTTGGATGGAGAGATAAGTGTCAAAAATTCTGTTTTATGTTTGCTGCTCCCTTCTTTCTATGTCATTGCCTCTTTATTTCTGATCATACATTGGTGTTCTGGGAAGGAAATATGATCAAAAGTTGGTTTGTGGTGACATGGGGTCTCTTGCTAAAAGTGCCACCAGCTTGGTTCATGAGCAGTTATGCTCATTTTGATGGAAAGTTCTTTTGTAGCAGCTGCTGCTTGTCTTCTTGGATGCTGATTTTCCAAAAATCAGATCTCAAGATGATTATTTCAGACCTCTTAGGAAGCTGGTTACTTCATTTCCAGGCCTCTCCACCTCCTATTTGGACTGAATTTCTGCCACAAATGAGCAAGGGAATGATTCAGTATGGTCAAAGTTCAGGTATGGGTTGTTCATTGATGGTTGACAGTGAATTTTGTGGTACCAACTCATACATTACTTTTTGGGACAGCGAGTTATTAGCTGATTTGATTTGTCAAATTGAGACTCTTGATGTGAGACATGTGAATATTTCTTGGAGTTCTTTCAGTGAAATCAGTTTGCTTCAAAGGAAGCATTGTGCATCCTCTTGGATAGGGATGGAGTGTGGAGCTTTGCTCTTGGTTTGGCATTGGTTTAGAAGCATGTTTGAAAATATTTTTGTTGCTGATCAGAATTATGACAGCAAGGTTTGGAGGTCCTACAGACTGATATGGGACCCAGGCACTGACATGTTTGGTGCATTGTCTTTTGTGGATCGTGACATGTTGGTCCACTTTGAGTATTCAGTTGTTTTAATCAGAGTAGCGCAACGGATTAGAGGAACAGTGTTCCTGAGAAAGATTTGGAATCCTGGTATCACTTGGGTTTTCTATTCCACAGTTGAAGATGATGAAGCCAATGATGGTCTTCTAGAATTTATTCCCATGATGTTTCAGTTTAATTTTAATCTGGTGATTTCTTTTGTTGGCATCCAGCAGTGCAGTGTTACATCAGTAGGTGTTATCTTTCACCTAGGTTGATTTGGGACCCAGGGATCATATTCAGTTTCAGTTTGGTTCAGATGGTGATTTCAGATGGCATTGGAATTGCTTGAGGACAAGCAATTTTGGGAAGGGCGGACTGAATGTCCCCATTTTGGCCATACGCTCTTCATTTGATTTAGCCTATTTCGAAACTGAGGCTGCGAAGTGTAAAATTATGGTTTCTCTTTCGATAGCACTCCGCTTCAGAGGTATGTTGTGCACTACTATTTTAGCAGCTTCACTATTTTAGTAAGTCTATCTTTTTAGCAAGATTGCTTAATGTTAATAATCCCTTGCAGTTCGGTCGCTCCTTTGGCTTTCTGATGGTTTTGAAGCGAATTTACTATTTTTGGCATTGGCTATTTATAGTAAGTCTAAATTTGGCAGTAGCATCATCAACAATTCAGCTCAAGTCATCTTGCTATCCTTCAGTTTCAGTTTGGCTTTGGTTATCTCAATGGACTAAGTTTATACTTAGTCAATTTTATGTTACTTAGTTGTACCCCACGCCTAGGAGTGATAACTTCATGTTGTTTTTAAAGAGGGAACATTATGGGGTCAATTGTGCATTTAATGATTTATTAAATGCTTTATTATTGCATTATTAAGTTGGACGCCTAAAGGAAGGTTGAATAAAGTTTTATTATTTCAAAAAGTAAAATGCTTAAAGGTGGCGTCCCTCTTGGAAGTTGAAGTGATTCAACTTCTTGTTGGAATTCGAAGTGATTTAGTTGCCAATTGAAGCTTATATATTGAGGTTTTGAGAAGAGTTCTTTATCTTTGGAAAATTATAACAAAATGTTGTTGGATTGAATTCAGAACCTAGCTAAGGGGAAGCTTAGCAAATTGACTCCATTCTTCGGGCCTGAAACTATGGTTCCCTAGATGGTGGATTGAGAGTGTGATTCATTCAGAAGTGCACATTAGGCTTCATTGTTGAAGAATTTGATGTATTTTTCAGTTTTTCAGTTTGCTGGTTCATTATATCAGATTGAACAAAGTTCAGATTTTGGCTTGTAATTCTGTATTTGTGAAGATTAAAAGTTGGAAGAATCATCTTTCAAGTATTTGCATTGGTTATGTTATTGTAACACTTGTAAATTGCAGATTTATTTCATTGTAAGGCTGTGAATTAGTAGTACTAATGCAGTCATTATTATTGATGCATTTACTTGTGAATTATAATGCAAAACATTAATTACCCCTGGATGGTTTACCGCCAGTGTGGAGAATAAACTTTGTAACTCTCATTGTACCCACTAAAAAGTGGAGAATCCCCACTCAAGAGTGGATGCCCGCCGCAGCAGATGAATTAATTGAATTGTTTGTAGTATTCCCCCCACTGTTTAAGTGGTTGAGCGGAAATCTTTATGGCTAGTTCACCGCCTAAGTTCTTTCAGTTTTGTAATAAGTACTCCGCTATATGTTAGCACCTCGCCTTCAAAAGCATCTTGTGTGCACATTCTTGGCGTTGAGTTATATATTTTACTTTCCAGTTGTAATCAATTTCAGTATTGAGTTATTTAGATCCTAAGGATCCTCTGACCATATGCCCGCCCCTCTTCCTTCAGTGGTTTTAGGGCGCATTCTTGGTTAGAGTTACTATTCCGCATCGTTTTGGTTTTGAAGCTAACTTTAACGGGTGCGTGTTGCATTGTAATTGATACTAAAAATCAAGAAAAAATTAAGGGGCATATTTCATCCTTTTCAACAATTGTATTGTTACTTTTCTTCAATTTTCCCTTGTCTTTATCTCTAGATTTTTAGCCTCACTGCTGCTAGAATTCATCAACACCTCTTTCTTCATGATATCCTAACGCAATTGAACCACCCATTCTGTTATTCACATATATACTCCTATGCACTTTGTCCTTGACATTGCCAAAAATAGCATCGTTGGTTTCAGTCTTGTTTGGTTCACCTTCATCCTCTATAGCCTTAGTCATTCCAAACTTCATCCTCTATGACCTTAATCATTCCAAAATTCTCAGCTAATGTTTCCATGAAGTTTTCAATCCAATCTATCTTCTCTATAGTGTTGGAGATTCTTGCCACATCTTCCTCTAGTTTCCTACAAGAGAATTCATCGTTCTCCTAAGCTGTCGGTTCTGGTACGGGATCGGGCACGGGTACAGGATATAGGTACGCCGGTACGGTGATTTTTTTTTCCTGAAATACAATACGTTTGGGTACGGCTGTATATATATATGCAAAAAATTAAAAATATACAAAATTGTATATACATTTGATAGTATGATATAGTATACTTCATCAATCATCAGTCATCAATTCATCATTGAATCATTGATCAATGGTAGTGATAAAGATAAATGCCAATTGATAGTTCAAAATTTCAATATTATAAATCCACTAAATTGACAAGCAACATTTAAGAAGCTAATAATGAAATAATACAGATCACAAACTACTGCAACAAAAAAGGATGATTCAAATTAACATTTTTTGCCTAGCAGCACCCTGGGAGCGCCCAAGAAGGACCCACAGAGAACCCTGGGCTGCCTAGGCACTCCCAGGGCGCTCCCAGATGCTCCCCAGGCCACTCCCGTACCCAAACGCTGCAGGAGCGGGCACGGGGTCGTTTTTTGAAGAACCCGATAACATAGTCATTCTCTTCTTCTCTGGCCATAACTCTTATAGCTCTCATTCACTCCATTGTTTGAGTCTCAATTTTGTATGGGTTTTAATCACCAATACCAGTTAACCTTGTAGCATGCATAAGACTCGCACAACTTGCTTAGCTCCCAAGAACAAGCTGCCCTAATACCACTTGATCTATGCCCTAATACCACTTGATCTATAAACAATAGAATTTAACCCCAATGTGCAGCAAACATAGATTTCCTATGCCAGCTCTTAACAAACAGCTCTCACCAATCACTGTCCTCTACTTTAAATGTTTAGAAAACAATAAGGAATTAAGTAATACCAAAGAAGCAGGCCAAGCACCAGAACAAGAACATGACACCAAATACTACTACAGAAAACTCTTCAAACAGGTGAAAAACTCTAGGAAGAGTATGCTGCTAGCATATCGTCACTATTTGTTATCAGTACATAGAGATTACATCACCAACATGGTTAATTGGAGTTCTTTCAACAGTTTTGCAAACTCCTTCATCCCTAATATGTTCCTATGTCCATCAAAAACCCTACATACATTCCTTGTTTACATACATTTTCCACACTATACCCCTTCCTCATCTATGCCAAGAAAGGAAAGGGATGGTCATTGAGCATTTTAAAACTATCCCTCCAACTTCTAGTGATGCACCAAGATGCTTTTTTCAGTTAGCGAAAACTTGTACATGTCGATTCCAACAACAATGATGATGTTCCTGACCATCCTCAAAACCAACTCCCCAAGTGTCACACTCAATATCCATTTCACCTAGCCATTCAACCAACTTGCAGCATTGATGCAGGTGTTATTAGGACCCCAACAAAAGAAATTCCAGCAGTAGAAAGAACTGTACAAGATCATAAATGGTGTTGCAAAAGTTTTTGTATCATTTAGAGTGAAACCAGAACACTTCCAGCATTGCTGCACGTGAACTTTCATGGTTCCAAGTGACTTGTCTTAAAGACCTACTAGAACCGAACAACTATACCAAGTTTCGGATCATTCAGGGTAAAGATTTTTTAGTCTTCAAAAATTTCTGTCAATTAACATTCATTTGGTAAAATAAAGGTAGTTTTTTGTTAGTTTTCAAAAATTCAAGATTATCACACAAGGAAAAGAACATGAGACGACTAATTTTGTAAAAAAAGGTGTAATTTCATGTTAGGTTTTATGAACTCAAGATTATCACACAGGCAAAAGAACATGTAAAACACAAAGGAAAAGTAGCTACAAAAAATCCTGTAGACCTTAGAGTAGTGAGAATGACTATGTGAGGACAGTTACCAGAATATAAAGTTCAGCTAAGTTGAATGGCCATTATGTCCTTGTAAGTTTCTTGGCCTGATATGGCACCCTTACCTTCTCACTAAAGTATGGCCTTATCTGGTGAGTTGATTAGAGATGCTAATTTTTATGATAATTAGTTCAACTTTGACGCTTTGAAAACATGGAACTGTTTAAAATGACATAAAGAGCCACAAGACTCTGATTTTATACAGGAGAACCAACAGATATAGAGGAAACCTCAAATTAAAATTAAACAAGAAGAAAACCCAGAAGGATCGGCACTTGTGTGAGTAGCTATTCAAAGAAGATGATTGGTTCTTCTTCAGATGACAAATTCATTCACTAAAACCCAAAAAAAAAAAAAAAAAAATCCTAGGATAAGGAAAAGACAAGCTTAAGCCAAGATTACCTTGGAAGGTCTTAGCACAAATAAGCAAACTTGCATTTATAATTGAGCTGCCTTGAGGGGATAATAATAAATATATAAATCATATGCATAGTGCCTTTAAGACTTTGACAGGTCTTGCTTAAGAGGGTGATTGGACAAAATGTAAAATTGCCAAGTTGAAACCCTTGGGAGATCAAAGGGCATGTCAACCTTCTCTAAGAACATTTCAGCATTTGGCAATCAGAGACAAGTTGAGAACAAGGTCCCTACTGCATACATGATAATGAAAACACTTATTTCCAAAGAAGCTACAGTGTAAAGACCTGAGACACTTACACACCTAGCTATATAATTGTTATCAGAATGGTAAGATGTCAAAGACTCTTTGGGCCTTTAGTGTTGAGTGTCTTGAATTTTTATTAGCTTTGTAATAAACTCTACTTTAATGTTAGCTGTGTCTCCTGTAAATGAGGCGGGGAAAATCAAAATTTTCCATATTTGAAACACAAAGAGAAAGTAACTATAAAAAGGCCTCTAGGCCTTAGCATAGGGAGCATTAGTCATATTAGTAAATGAAAATATTATTTGAAGCCAAAAGCACAGTGTGTTTTAGTCTTTCATTTTATTCATGTTCTTGTTCTCCAAGAAAAATAAGGCTTCAACTTTTCTATAGATCTTCATTTAATAATACAGAATGCTTTTATAGTTACTTATATAAATCAATCATAAATACAGGTTAAGCATTCTCTTGAGTGATTTCAAACAACAGGATAGGCAGCCAACACAATGGTAAAACTTATGATGAGATGACAGATCAGCAACCTGTTTCAATCTTTCTGGACCCAGCTCAGCCAGTTCATCCATGGAATTATAATAATCCAAGCCAATGGACTATTGTAGTGTTAGAAGGCTCTCCATTTCCTAATCCTTTATCCTCCCATCCATGCACAGTACCACCTGCCCAACGTTCCTCAAATTCAGCTTCAACCTGTCAAATAAATTCTAGCAACTTCATTACAAATGGCCACTAATTGACAGAAGGAAGGGCATAACATCTGCTGTCTTATACTTCCTATATGTGCAACTGATTTACTGATCTCAGTAATTCTATATATCCAAAGTTATGATTTATGACATAAAAAGAAACTGAACAAAGTATAGATGTCCATTCTAAACAGTAAATTCTAGAACCCAATACATCACACAAACCTTCAAGAATATTTTGTCCAGATCTTGCAAAGGTTGTGTTCACTGGAAAAAAGATATGAAATAGTCTAACAAATGTGTTAAATAATCCTTGTATTGCCTGCAACACACAAAGGATTGACATATTAGTAACTAAATAATTTCCATCAAAGATTGCTGTAAATAAAGGGCAGTTAGAAGATATCAGAAAGACAATACTAAATGATTCTGACAATAATTAGTTTATTCAAAAAATTGAACAGTCAAGCTTCACCTTGTCAACTTGTGATTACAAGCAACATTGTGTGTTTTTGGAAACTCTTCGAGAAATGCAGAATAATCATTAAGTTGTCCAAACTTTGAATTAACATATTCATTGTAAAGCTTGTGCATGTCAAGGTATCGGCCAAATGCTTCCTGCAATCAAATTGGAAAAGAAGTAAAGTAATCATGTGAATTCATAGTATGGTATGTTAAAGCCATCAATAAAAAATTTCTAGACAGCAAACTACATAATTTTCCCTCAAGTATAAAAGAAATCACTACATATGACATATAAACAACACGTCAAGCCATAAATGAATGTGAGTGCAGCATTCAGTTAACCGGCCTTTCTATCTACAGCCTGCCTATAACCATGATCTTCCATCCAAACTTTCTTGCTTGGCAACCACATCAAATTGGAAACAGTTACTTGAAAATTCCTTGCTTATCATAGGTCGTGACGTAAACAATGTCTGATATCCTTCAAAAGCACAGTGGCACTAGACTTTAAAGAATATACAACAGAAACCTTTGCAAAATAGCTCTCTCAATTTCAGCCAAAAACAATATTGTTTAATTCATGTAATCTCAGGAAGGGGCAAAATTGCTGAGAAGATATATAAATTCTAAGTAACAGACAGCTGACTTGCAGATAATTGTAAGCTTGCACTCTCTACCCTTCCTGGTACTGTTTCTCATCATTGTCTGATCTTCTCGTGCATTTAGTTAGATCAAATCCCAGAAAATATCCTTATGAAATCAAAAATATTGCTCAGGTATTCTGGTATTTAAAGGCTAATAAAGTCATGCTAGAAGGAACTACTTAATATCCTCAGATAATATGTATATAAATTAGTACAAAAACTTAAATGCCCCAATGTCATCAATGCAGTCTTAATTTTATAGTCAAAATGCCACTTCCTGGTCTTGCCTCTGTTTGTAAAAATTCAATATATGTTGCCAATTCGCTGGTATTTGCCCCCAAATCTAGGTCTGGTTCAAACTGGATTCATGATTTGAGTCAATACACCTGAAATTCCTACAAGGGGCAAGAAATGGACTGTGGGTTTGTCTGAAAAAAACCCAGGCATACCCAAATGGAACCACAATGAACCATGACAAACTTGCAACGAACCCATCCTATTTTACATGCTGTTTTTTTTTCCTTTTTAAAAAATTTTTCACATTCAACATTGACTATGATTGACAAAAACAAATCCCTGACCTTAAAGTGTCATCTAAACCATTTGAAAAAATAAAACAAACTCATTTTACCTCATTTCGATTGCAGAAGGCAAAAACCATTGCTTTTTGCTGAACTTTCATTCTTGCTTGTCTTTCCACAAAGAGAGTTGAACATTGATCATTGACAGTTCCAAAGTGGTTGCATTGATTCCCTCACGTGTCTAAGAGCCCATTCACTACCAAGGAGACCATAGAAAAAGATTTTTTGCAAAAGAGGTAAGTATTTTCTTTCTGCAAATGAACCAGTGTTCCACGGGTACGCGCCCCCCCTGGGGAAATCTTGCCATTTCCGAGACTCAGAGACATCAAGGAAACGTCCCCCCATTTCTCCGCCGCCTCCGAGACATCTCTCTTCTGAGGGGACTTTTGGACGTTCCTAAGACTTCCAAATGTCCCTCGAACTAGAAGAAACTTCCAATCATCCCCCTTAAAAGTGCAATAAAAAATGATATATTTTTTTTTAAAACAAAAGTAAAAATTATAAATTTTAAAGTATTGTTAAAAGCCTAAAAGGCTAAATCGATTATGCCTTTGACTTTTTCTTCTATTTTCATTTTGCTGTTTACACAACTGATTCGTGGCTGTCTGAGTTTGGGCGATCGAAAGTTACAGGTATGTAGGGTTTTTTTTTTTTTTTCATTTATGCTTTGTTGGATGTCCAAACCTGTCCAAAAGTTTTGATTCACGTTGCAGCCGCACAGGCAGGGAGGGGTCGAACCCTGAGAATGTGCAAGCACAGGCAAGGCACATGAACTATTAGACCGAATGCCTCAAAGAGATGTCATCTCGTGGGATACATATCGGCCAGAGCATTTTTAAATTTTAATTTTAAAACTATTTAGTATTTTGTTTTTGAAGTTTGAAGTTTGAACATTGTTGATTTTGATTTTCAATGTTCACTAGTTCAATGAAATCAATGCAATGTGTTTAAACTTTAAACTTTACTTACTCCTTAAGCTTCTACAGTTATACATCTTTTTATAACTAATTTTTCGAGTACTATATGTATTTCAGCACCACCCCCCCACTATCTCCCTGTTGTCCCCAAACTTAGACCCCCCATCCCTGCGCCCCCGAAACACGTCCCCTGTCGTCCCCTCGTCCCCGTCCTTGAAACCCCGTGGAACACTGAAATGAACTCTGTTGTTTTGTTTGTGACTTCTTTTTCTCATTCTACTATGACCATATCAATATGTTTAAAATATTAAATGAATTAGGTTATATGTATGTATACAATGATACATATACATGATTTCCTTTGTTTTGAATGCATTATTTATCAAACTTGTTGCCATACAATTTACAATGACAGTTAGTTCTAGCTCCATGGTGTGACCCTATTTCAAAACAGACCCAAATTATCCTCTTTGGAAATATGTTGATATGATACAACCAATTCCAAGTTGTGAGGGGTATATTTGAATTTGCAAAAGGTGTGGTGTCAAGTATTCAAGCTCGTACAGTTAGGGGAAAGCCCATTTGTGTGGCATTCTCAAACAAGGCATCAATTTCTTTCTAGAAAGAATGGTGCGCATGTGCCATCAAAACAAGTGGTAGCATATATTCATGGGCAAAAGCAAGTAGATGAAGCAAAAGGTTGTACAACAAATCATTCTTTAGCAAAAAAAAAGGATCTCAAGTAATGAAGCCCCCTCTACCCCCAATATAATCCTAGAATTGTGGTACAAAGCCACCCACTTTCAACCACCCCTCAAGAACAACCCCTTAGAAATAAGAGACCAAAGGAGCAATTGGACATAGCATTTCAAAATGAGGCTCAAGAGTTTGCCAATTAACAAATATTAAGATGTATCTATGCAAATGGATTGGCTTTCAATGTTGTATGTTTACTATATTGGCAAGAAATGGTTAGAAAAATCAATAAGGCTCCACAAAAGAATACAAGAGCCCAAGTTATGAAACAATGTGTGGCATCTTATTGGAAAAAGAGGTCAAGCTTGTAGAAGATTCATTGAAGACCATAAGAGATTCATGGGCTAAGACAGGGGTATCTATTATTTCCGTTAACAATGGAAGGATGTTACAAATTAAACCTTGATCAATGTAATTGTACCATCCCCTGAAGGGGTGATGTTTTTTAGAGACATGGATTGTGAGGGGGAGGTGAGGGATGGCCAATTTGTTGTTAACATCCTCATCACATCCATTGAGGAAATGGGACCTCGTAACATTCTTCAAATCATAATGAAAATGTAAAGAATTGTGGAGTGGTTGGTTTGTTGGTTAAAGATCATTATTCAAATATCTTTTGGACACCTTTTGTTGTCCACTCCCTCAACCTTATGCTACAAAAGATTGGTAACAATGTTGATTGGATCAAAAAAGTGTATGAATATGCCAAAGATATTCAAATGTTCATCACCAACCACCACAAGTCGAGCATACTCATATCACTTTCCAAATTAGAGCTGCTGAAGTAAGTGAAACAATATAAAATTTTATGTTTCACTTTAGCTACATAGAAATTTAATTTTTGAACTTAATTTGATTAGATTTTCTTCTTTGAAGTTTGTTTTCAATTATTTTATTTTTATTGCTAAGACTTGTTTTGCCTCCAACACAACCATCTTGAGACAACTTGCGATTTAGGAGGCACTTTCTAACATGGTCATTTGCCAAACTTGGTCAATATGGAGGCAATCCAACATTGACAGGGAAACAAATAGTAAGCGGATGATCCTAAATGACTCTTGATGGGATTGTGTGGAGTATCTTGTTAGTTTCGTCAAGCCCATTTTGAGTATGATCCATTATACCAACATGGACTAGTCTTGTTTGGGAGAAAGATTTGATAGCACCTACTCAATGATTGAGAATATGAAAAACATTGTAAATAAGAAAAAGCAAGATCCTAAAGAAACTTTCTTTATATAGGTGCACACAATTATTGAAGAGAGATTGAACACAATAACGACACATTTTTTTCACATTGAGTTCAAAATAATAGAGTACTCAAATTCTTTCTATGTCAACAAGGATTGCCCAATATAGAAATTTTGAAGTCACCAAAAGGTACAAGGCAACATTTCATAAACTCTTCCCTAATCCTAATTGCAAGACATAGTCACAAGTGAGTTCATTGATCTTGTACACTCCAATGGTCAAAGTATTGAAGCTCTCCATGACAAGTTCAAGAAAGATGCTCACTATTGTTGGTACTCCATGGCCAATAATTCCAACACCTACAGCCCCTTGCAATCAAAGTTTTATCACAAATAAGTTTTATAAAAAATTTAACTAAAGACTAAAATATTTGCAAGTTCTAAGTTTCATTTTTATTTTAAATTTTCTAACTCTGAAACTTTGTTTCAATAGGTTGCTAGTTTGTCTACATCTAAGCAAAATTGGAGCACATACTCCATCCACTCAATAAATTGCAACCAATTAATCTTAAAAAAGGTGAAGGACTTAGTGTACATTGCCATGTCCCTTTTTTCAAACCAAGAAAACAATTTAATAATTTAATTTAAGTTGCCGAAAAAGTAACTTTAATATTATAAAAAAGCAACTTCTATTTTATTATTAAATTATAAAGTATATCAAAGTGATTTTATAAAGTACTTTTTATAAAAAGGGCCTAAAATGATGTCAAAATTATCAATAGGACAAGGGGGAAAATTTGAATTATTAAAATTGAAAGTAAAAGAAATTCTAGAGACTTATTCTGGACGGGTAAAAATAGCAAACAGGGGATTATAAAAGGAGTTGGGCTTGAGGAAAAAAGAATCCATTGTTTGTTGCCAAAATATTCCTTTCCTAAGTTTGAGCATCTAGTGTTCAACTTTTGGCCAGAGGATGAAAACCCTCTCAGTTTTCAATTGGATTTGGGGACAAAAACCCTCTTATCCAACAATGGCAACTCCATCTAGGGAATACATTTGTCAAAAAGTCTGTTTTGGGAGCTTATTGAAAAAATTCTGAATTTCAGTTGATTTGTGGAAGTTTAGTTTGCAAGGTTTCCACTCAGTTGTGTGAATATTAGTTTTGTGAGTTCTAATGTTATTTTCCAGATTATCTGTATGTGATGGTGAAAATTATTTTAATAATATTCTAGATGTTATTGTATTAGGAGTTGAATAATACTATTTGAAGAAAGTTGTTATTGGTTTATGCTTTCATTTTTGAGCTGTACAATCTGGGAGTGCTTTATTAAATTAATTCTAATCACCACTCTTCAATGGTGGGTTTGTCCTAATTGAAGAGGAAGCGTATCTTCAAAAGATACTCAAAACATCAATAATATTTGCTGATATCTTTGTCTTAGAAGGTCCTATACTACTTTGCCAGAAATTTATAATTTTGAGGGTCTTGCCATAATTTCTTTATCTCAACCTATAAGGAAATGATTAAACATGCTAGCAGCTAAAAAAGGAATTGCAGGGAGTATATGTGTTATATTACATTATTAGTGAGCCTTGCAGCCTACCCACAGCTCATATGGTTTCTCCACTTTGCTGCACTAAAATTGGGAGACAAGGGTCTGATTTTGATCCGATTCTATCTACTGTTTATATTATTAGTTGAAGGCATTTTTTTGTGGGTCCCAGCTGCAGTCTTTTAAAGCATTCAGTGTTTTATATTATATTACGAAAGTAATTGGTAAAAAATAAATTGATATGTTTACAATGGAGTGAAATGCTCAATAAATAAGTTACAAGGATTTATAGAATTAGAAAGTTTCTAAGAGAAACTGAAAGAAGATCGAAAACAATCTTACCAACAATATAATACAACATTATTGAGCATTAATTAAATAATAAATATTATTTTCATACCCCCTTAATGCTCAATCTATCAACTACACCAAGATGCCCCCTGAATTTTACAAACTTATCTGGACTGAGCGACTTGATGAGAATATCTGATGTCTGCTCCTCTATCAGAACATACAGCAACTGAACTGATCTGTCTTCAACAAGCTTCTAAATGAAGTGACAATGAGTTTCCACATGCTTGGTTCTTTCATGGAAGACTGGATTCTTGGCAAATTTGAGAACTCCTTGATTATCACAGAACAAGGGAGTCAGACCTACTTAAGATATTTGCATATCCGCAAGCATCCGGCGAAGCCAAACTACCTCACAAGCTACCTTAACTGCTCCCTGATACTCTGCTTCTGTCGAGGAGAGAGCTACTGCCTGATGCTTCTTACTAGTCCATGTGACTACACCAGATCCTAAACTGAACACATACCCAGATGTTGATTTCCTATCATCAACCAAACCTACCCAATCTGAGTTTGTGAAACCAAAGAGTCTAGAATCATGACTCCTAGTGTAAAAAAGTCCATAATCAGAAGTGCCTTTCACATAACGCAGCACACGCTTCGCTACTACCCAATGATCAGCCTTGGGGGCTTTCATGAAGATTGAAATGTAGCTCACTACAAAACTGAGGTTAGGTCTAGTGGCAGTGAAATAGATGAGGCTGCCCACTAGTTGCCTAAACAAGGATTCATCTACTACAGGTGAGTCTGACTTTTAAGCCCTTTTTCCATCGGTGTGGAGGCAGGTTTGCAATCCTGCATTCAAAACTTATCCAGTAGACTTCGAGCATATTTGGATTGGGAGATGAAGATGTTGCTCTCGGTCTGCCATACCTCAACACCTAAATAGTAATGCAAAAGTCCCAAATCTGTCATGTCAAATGTGTTGCACAAATCCTATTTGATCTCAACGATCAAATGTGTCGAGCTACTAGTAATGATCAGGTCATCCACATAGACAACAAGAATAAGAATATCACTACCAGTATGTTTGACATACAAATTAGAGTCAGATGGACTCCTCTGAAAGCCATGATCTATGAGGTACTTGTCAATCTTGACGTACCAAACCCAAGGAGCCTGTTTCAGACCATAGAGTGCTTTTACCAATCTGCACACCTTGTGTTCTTTACCAGCAACCTTGAACCTTGGAGGTTGCGTCATGTAGACTTCTTCCTTCAATTCATCGTTGAGGAAAGCACTCTTAACATCCATCTGATGGACTTTCCAACCAAATTGGGCTGCTAAGGCAAGGACGAGCCGAATGGTACTCATCTTGGCTGTAGGAGCAAAAGTCTCCTCGTAGTCAATGCCTTCTGTGAGAACCCCCTAGCAACGAGATGAGCTTTGTACTTGTCAAGGGTTCCGTCAACTTTGTATTTAACCTTATACACCCATTTGCAGCTAATGGGCTTCTTCCCTGGACGAAGATCAGAAAGGACCCAAGTGTGATTCTTCTGAAGACTGGTATTCAGCCTCCATAGCCTTTTCTCACTCAAGAATTCCTTTAGCCTCTGAATATGTCTAAGGCTCATAGACACTGTGAATGTTGGCCATGAGAGCAAAATTGACTGTATGTTGTTGTTTGCTCTTGTTTCTAGACGATCTGCCTCAATGAGCTCATCATCATGAAGATCACCAATAGTCTTAGCCCACCATTTAGGCCGGAGAGTAGAAGTGCCAGCATTGGATGTGACGGGAGGAGCTGGAACTAATTGTGGATCTGGAACAGGTTCATCAGGTGGAAGATCAATATCATCTAGAGGAAAATCAGGTTGAGCATCATCAAAGACAGAATCTTCATCATCCCTCCCATCAGGTGGACCTAACGAGAGACGGACACCCAAATCAAAAGCCTTCAAAGGCTAATCCTCAGAATGCTGCACAAACGAGGAAAGATGAAAAGGCCCTCATTCTTCATCAAAGACAACATCCCAACTAAAGATGTCTATCAATCAATCGGTAAGACTTATGGTTGTCACTGTACCCTGTGAACATAAGCTTTTGACTCTTGGAGTCCAACTTGGAGCACTTGGCATCTAGAATCTATACATATGCTAAAGAGCCAAAGATTTTCAAACGACTAATCCTAGGTTTTCGACTAGTCCAAGCTTCCTCAAGAGTCTTCCCCTTAACAGCCTGTGTAGGAGACCGATTAAGAAGATAGACAGCAATATAGACTGCTTCTTCTCAATATTTGTTAGGAACACTCCTGTGTTGTAACATACACCGAGCCATCTTAGTGATTGTACAATTGTGGCACTCTACAACACTGTTTTGTTGAGTGTAAGGTGTGGTTAACTGGCGTTTGATTCCATGTGTATCACAGAAGTTGGAGAAAGCAGTAGAGCAAAATTCCCCCCATTATCTGACCTAAGAGTGATTATGCAACAACCAAACTCTTTTTCTAATAAGGCCTTAAACTTTTGAAATACAATAAACACATTTGATTTTTGTCTAAGAAAGTACACCCACATTTTACAACTGAAATCATCAACAAAAAGCAAGAAATACCTGCAACTAGTAATAGAAGGTGTATTCATTGGCCCACATACATCAGCGTGAACCAACTGCAGTACCTTAGAGGCTCACCATGAGTCACCATCCGTGAACGATGTCCTGTGCTGCTTCCCAGCCTAACAAGCTCCACAAACACCATGATGCCAAGTCTGGATCTCAAGCAAACTAGCTACAAGTCCCTCCCAAGCTAGCTGAGAGAGATAGTGCACATTTAAGTGCCCATACCACTGATGCCACAAGTCTATATAGACCATGATCCTATATCCATAACTCTATCATGGCTAACTCTGGAGAATCACCTATATCCACAAGTCTATATAGACCATGATCCTCAATAACAATAGCCACAGTGGTGCGAGTCTCCCAATCAACAACTGGACATTTGTGTGCACTGAATACCACATCCAACTAAGGAGAATGCCGCATAATCTAACTAACTGACAGAAGGTTTAGTTCCATGCCAAGAATGTAGTATACATTGAGGAATATAAAATTCCTCCCACCAGACTGAATCTGAACACTGCCCTTGCCGACAACCGTATACTC
>VDFB02244711.1:0-20659 GCA_007258455.2 Sequoia sempervirens | reverse complement strand
GACATCCACAATAGGTGAAATGATGGAGCAAACAAATCTGCAAACAAAAATTTGAAAAAAGACAAGTTAGAACTTAGAAAATAAAAAAATATTAATAATAAAATCATATATATATATATTTTTATAAAATCAGCAATCAATAACAAATTATTAATTAACAATTTTTTTACCTCACATTGGACCACCATCTATTCCACTCTGAATTAACCATCATCAACTGTAGAGCCTCCTGTACCTCAAGCATTCTCTCTAACAAAATAAAGTAGCTGGCATACCTTGTTGCTATAGGCTTGAGAAATTCCTTCCTTGAAAATGTCCTAAAGAGGGCAAGTGAGGTGTGATGGTTGCAAATAAACATCTGAATGTCTCTAGCATCTACAACCACCTGGTGCACCCAATCCATCTTCCCTATGCCTTTCAATGCATTGTTCAACGCATGAACACAACAAGGGGTCCAAAAGATGTGCTTGTAAGCACTCTCAACCATCAAACCTGCTAATCTGCACACACGTGCTGAATCAGTAACCACCTGCACAACATTGGTTGCCCCAACCTCCTCTATAGCCTCTTTCAAAATATTAAATTGAAATTCTGCATCCTTGCGCTTCCCAGAACAATCAATGGCTCTAAGGAAATATGAACCAGCTGAACATGTGACTATGATGTTTATAAGTGGCCGTTGTCTAATATCGGTCCACCCATCCATGATAATAGAGCAACCTATTCTAATCCAACACTGTCTCATGTCCTCCATCACCACACTCACCTTAGAATATTCCTTTTCAAGGAGTGTAGTACATAATTTATGTTCTCCAGGGGGAATGTATGAGGTACCAACATTTGCCACATCTCTAAACATTTGTTTGAAGTAGGGAGAACGTGCTACATGGAATGAGATAGCATGGGCATAGAAAAATTTGGCAATGGAAGAATCTGCCACATCTCGTGCTTGCACATTGAACATATTTTCAACTGTATTTTGCTGCTCACTAGAAGTAGCAGCCTTCCTCTTCCCTCTTGTGGAAATATGAACACCACCCGCACCACTACTACCACTACCAACACTAGGACTACCAAGCATAGAGGGCATAGGTGAGGTTGAATGTGCGGATTGAGTTTGCATAAGCTGATCCATAGGCCTTCCTCCGGCCTCCAAGTGCAATCTATAACACTCCATCCTCTCAAAATCTTTTATATCTTTACAACCCTTGACCCCATGGCCTCCAAAACCCAATAGATGAGAATAGACTCTTGTATAGCTCCCATTATATTTTTCTTTGCAAATGTGACATAGCCACAATCTACTACCCCCAGTGTTTTTCCCTTTGCCTTTGTCTATACGTGATGCTAGTTGAAGAAGAGGTTTTTTAGAATTAAAAGGGCCTTTTGCATATTTTTTCAAGTCTTCAGAAGGGATATCAAATGGGTTTGTTTGAGGCTGCCCCATATGAATTGATTGTTTTTCTTCCCCCCTCTCAACATCCCCACTATCTTCACTATTGCTGCTCATTTTGTTTTCTTTTGGTTTTTGCAAACTGAAAATTAAAAAATAAAACAAAAAATCATACATTTTATCATTTTAACTTAGAAAAAATGAAAACAAATGAAAGATAATGAGAGATTAACTTACCTCTTTCACTTCTTTTGTTGGTTGCTTGCTTAATGCTCTCCTTTCTTCCTCCTAAATGCTGGTTTTTCTTCTCCAACAACTCCTTCAAACCCTCCTCTTTCTCTTCTCACTTTTGCTCTTGGCTGCAATTTTATCTTGGCAAGTTAAAATGAGATCAAATGAAGGTAAAAAAATGTTTTAAGTGGCCATATTAGGGTTGGGAAGGCGTGGGGCCCACAAAGCAATGTTTTAAAAAAGAAAAAATTAAAAAAAAAAAATTATTTTTATGTCTTTTATGCTGCTGTGCGATAGGGGACGTCACGCCCCTCGATTTGCCCAGGGATCTACATGCCCCCATCCCCATCCGTGGGACGCCCGGAAGTCTCCCCGCCCACTCCTGGGTGGACGCTTTCTGCATCGGGGACGCCCCCTCACTGGGACTTTTGGGGACGGGGTTTATCACCGCCTCCCCACGCTGCCCTAAACGCACCTGGACGAGGGACGGGTACACCACGGACGTCCTCAAGTGCTCTTGATATTTATATATAATTGCATACTAGGGTTGGTCATTGAAACTTGTATATGATGGTCGCATCAATGTCTGTGGAAAGGAAGAAATTGTGGTTTTACTCTTGTGCCAATCTTACACTTGCAATGTTGGAACTATTGGGCAATATCATACCTGTTATCACGGAATCTAGCAGCGCTCGTTCCACGGATAACCCCCTACGAAACTTGTCCGTTTCCTAGGATTCGTGAAGTTCAAGCACGCAAAACGAGGTGATTTTCAAGCCACCTCGAAATGCGTTCCAAAGTCTCAAACATTCAGTTTGAGCGTTCCCCTATGTTCGCCTTGCGAAGACCTTCGAAACGAGCCCCTTCGTGAAGTCTCACTGTTCGTACTTAGTGAATTGTGAAAAATGTAGTTGCACTGAAAAAGTGCACTCCTACTCACAAGCCAAAAATTGGCTAAGTATAAAAAGTGCAGGGGCGCTGATTTTCAGCGCCCCTGCATGAAAGTGATTTCTTTCAAAGTGTAAGAGCGCTGAAAAAGTGCGCTATTACACTTTTTATCCTGACTTAGTTTTTTTCTTGCTTTGGCGCGTTTCTTCATACGTTTTACATTTTTCACTCATCGTGCCACTTTTTGTGCCTCAATTAATTGCTCGACTTGAGTTAGGTTTTGGTTGTGTTTCTCATTCACTTAAAAGTGTTTTATTGTTTCATTTTTATTGTTTATGATCTTCAAACTGTATTCCTTCTTGCTAGGTGAAATCTTCTCAAGCTGCAAAACACGTTTTTGGAGAATTTCGAAGTTCCTCTTAACTAAATTTCGCGTTTTCTCTTGGTGAGTCGTTCTTCTTACTTTCTCTCCATTCTCTTTCATTATTTTGTACACGCCTTAGTGATTTGTATATGCGTTTTGATTTACCTTCAGTTTCTTCATACGTTTTTCTAAACACGTGTTTCTGTTTCTTTCCACGGTCTTCTGAATATCTTGCCAAATGTATGGGCGTTTCTTTTTACCCTAATCTCATTGTCTTTCTTTCTTCATGCGTCCAATCTGTGTCTACGCATTTTCCTGATGCAGAACTCACACAATGGGATTTTCATGGCTCGTTTTGGCGTGATTTCTCTCTTCCCACATTCCTTACTTTTCAAGCATTGTCATGTTTGCTTACCTCTATCACCATTTACATCAATGTATAGTGGCATAAAGATGTAGGTTTGTCCTTCCAAAATGCGTGGTAAGAGGGTTCCTTTCCAAAAAATACGTTTTGCAAATGCTTAACACAAAGAAATCCGCGCCTCAAGAGTCAAGCGTTGTTTTTCAGCATCATTGCATGTTTTTTCTAAACTTCAAGCTTCACATGCAGTGGCATCCAAAATGTGCGTCTTTGCATTTTGAAATTTTTTGTAACACTCCAAATGCAGGAGCGCTATTTTTCAGCGCCCCTGCATCAAAGCCAGAATCCTTCAAAGTGTAAGAGCGCTGAAAAAGTGTGCCCTTACACTTTTCACAATTTTTTCCCAGAAGTACTTCAAACTTACCCAATTCTGTAATGTCCCCGTTTTTAGCACTTCACTTTTCAGCGATTAGTAGCCTATTCCCAGTGTGCTGTCGGCAAGTCAGTGGTAGAATTAGGGTTTCCGGCTGCTTGATGGGTTCTCTTGAACATTCAAGGTTTTGCTTGTTTGAGTTTGGATGTTTGGATTCTGGATTCCTTCTGGGTTTTCAGAGAACTTCGCAGAGGTATGACTTGCAACTGCTTCGGGCAACCTTTCCGAACTTACTATTTTTAGTAAGTTATGACGGCTACATCTCAGAATTTGGGATTTTGGATTGCGGACTCTTTTTGGGTTTTCAGAAAGCTTCGCAATGGTGTCGCATGCATTTCATTCTGAGCAACTTCTTGAATTTACTATTTTTAGTAAATTCTATTTTTAGCAGTGGTCCAGTCAGCACCAGCTCCGTCAACTTTCCTCTTTTGGCAATTCATTGGGTAATTCTGATTTTTGGCTCAAGGGGTTCATTTTGGAGAAATAAGTATTTTAAAGACAATAATGTTTTATTTTATAAAATAACCCCTTGTCCTAGTAATATGACTTTAAGTTCTTTTAAAGAAGGGGACCTTGAGGGGTATTTTCTCATGAAGAAATATTTTTATATTTCTAAAGTCAAATTGCTCTTGAGGAAATTGGACGCCAACTTAAGGAGAGAAATATTTTATTTAAAAATGTTTTATTCAGCCAAGAAGAAGTACGCCACTCTTGGAGGGAAAATGAAGTCAAATTCGAATTGGAAAAAGGGCGCACTTTCTAGAAGCATCTAGAGATTCTCTACTAAGTCTATAAAAGAAGGCCATCTCTCTTCTTTTTATCATCTTATGTCTTGAGTAAAGTTATGCTGCTGGAATGGTATTTGGATTGCTTCGAGGAATGAATGCCTCCTAGCCTTGGCTCGACTTCTTGCTTGAAAGACAGCAACTAGTGGAGAGTTAGATTGTAGTTGAGTGAGATTTGTAGTGAGATTTTGCATTGTAGAAGTTGTTTTGCATTTGTAGTTCAGTTTCTTGCATTTTAATCAGCATCTGGAGTTGCTGATTTTGTATTGCAGATTGAAGTTTATACTCATAAGTCTTTGGGCGAATTTATTTTGGTTCCGGGTAGTTTACCCATGCATTTGCTAGCCTTGGGCGCCCCTCTATGCCAAGTTGCAGATTTTTTAGAGGTGTCTTGGATTTTATCTTGTTGGTAGAACATTTCTTGAGGTTGTACCATTCTGTTTTGCCTGGCAAGTGTTTAGAAAAAAAATACTTCAATTTGTCAACTGTTTCTTTGTCTAGTCTTCATTGTCATCATCCTAGCTTTCGTTTGCATCAAGTCTCATGTCATTCTGGCAAGTATTGAGTGAGTTGTGAGCATTTTAGTGGATTCTAGGGTTGCTAGTTATGCATATTAAGTTGTTCTGTCATCAGCTTGCGTAAAGTCTATCTTTTGAGTTGGGTTTGGGTTGAAAGTCTTTGTGATCATTGAGGAGACATTATACTATATTGCAGCATAGTTAGACTTTCTTATTCTATGTATTTGGCAGGCAAATCTCTAATTATTGTAAGTTGAACAATAGTACTGTCAGCAATCTTACTTCTTCTCTGTTATTTCATTGTAATACCCGCTGGATAAGTGGAAGAGGCTGGCTTGCCGCCTATTTATTTTGATTTGCATTGTAATATCTTACATCTCCGCCCTATGGTAGCTCCATTCCCACTCCGGGTTTGAAAGCACATTCTGGGTGTTGAGTTTACTTTCAGCATAATAGAAGTTAGGGATCCTCTGACCATATGCTCGTCGTCATCCGGCGCATTCTTGGTTAGAGTTCTTTATTCAGCTTTGCTTTGAAATCCTCTGACCATATGCTCGTCGTCATCTGGCACATTCTTGGTTAGAGTTGAATTCCGCATTGTTTTGGTTTAAGTGTTAACCCTAACGGATGTGTGTTGCATTGTATCTGTTATTGAAAAAATTGAAAAAAATTGGTTCGGAATATTTCAAATTCAGTCCTGAACCTCGTTCCTTCCATTTTGTGCATCGTTTTGCGTGCCTTGTCATCCGCTCCACGCTTGCTCGTCGTCGTTGCTCACCTCACGCTTTCCCATGCTATTTAACGACTAATGTTTGTTCTGGCTCGACACTTTGCAGTCTCTTTTCAAAGACCTTCAAAGTTGATTGATCAAAGTTTCAGTTGCTCTTGATGACTGCTAGAAAACCTTCGTCTTCTTCAAAAGAAAAAGGAAAAATGAAATATAAATATCAAGGTGTCTATCCGCCAACTGTAGTGGTTTCCAAGGTGGAAGAAATAAAAGACACAGAGGTTGGCCATCAAGACTTGGTTGATTTTGCAAAGCAAACTGAGATGAAGCCTCTTCCTGACCCGATGAGAGCAATTGTACACAGTAACCTGCATTTGGTAGCTATGTTTCCTACTGCTGCACACAATACGGAATTTGTCCTTCAAGTGGCATCTCATTACATCAGGGAAAGCAGAAGTGTGATCGATTCTTCTAGGCACAAGATTTTAAGACTCGACCCTGACTTCTTTGACATTGTGTTTAAGGTTTCTCAAATGGAGAAATACATTGATATCTCTATACAAAAAGCACAAGAAGTCTTTGACGCTGATCCCAACAAGGCTAAAAACCTAATAAATACTCAATGGTTGAAGAAGCCTAGACAATCTATTTCCAGATGGCCAAAGGGACTCCTGCGAAGTGATTTCAAGGATGACGTCAAAGATATGATCACATTTTTAAGCAGAGTAAAAGGCTTGCCCGAATCATCCACTTTTCATGATTGGATGTATGAATACATCAGGATTATAAGTGTTGGGTGAAAATTATGTAATTAGCTTTTCGATAGATTACACAACTTAGGACTTCAGCCACATATGTGGAGATGTAAATCTCCTCCTCGAAAGGGGAGACGCTTCCCATCAAATACGTAGTTTATGTTAGTAAAACAAACAAGTAATTACAAAATGTACACAATACTTACGAAGTGGGGGGGGTGTGTTACATTCATCCTTCTCTCTTTTTTCAGAGAAGATGTTTACAATGCTTCACTGTTGGAAGTTCACAATTCTTAATAACTTTAAACAATCAACTAGCAGTAATACCAATACCTCTATCTTGTCAAAGCAAAGCGTAGAGATACCAGAAGTAACTAACAATAAACAAGTAAAAACAAAAGGGAAAGCTCACGAAGGCACAAAGTCGTTCCGTAGCTTTATCAATGGTGGATCTGTGAAAAATGTATCATTTGTCACGTTAGAAGCACAAATTCTTCTTAGACGCAGCAATTCCTCGAACAACATGAACAATTACAAGCACAAAGTCTTGTAGATTCTCCAACCAAATTGTCTAAAGAGCATGAACAATTACAGCACGTCTTGTAGATTATTCAACCGGAAAATAAACAAACACAAATGCAAATCTAAATAATAGATGCAAATACTAAAAGTTTACATAAATTACTTAGAGTCCTTCAGATTCCAACACCTAATCAATAATTAAATAAGATCAATCTCGTGAAGATTATCGTAATCCAACACAAAGTCCTGGCATGCACCTTCTTTCTTATTGATCAAATTCCATTCACAAAAGCATGAACACAAAGTTTCACAATTTTGCTTCAAAAAGGGCAGCACTTCGTTGCAAAATACTAAAGGATAAATTTACAATAGAAATCCCTCACATTATATAGAAAGAGGGATGAGCAAAAATAGGAATCTAATTGAGGAAATCAAGGAGTTAGGTGGGCTGCATTTTAGAGATCTCACCTAACTTTGACTAAAGCCGTATGTAATTTTGTTTTCAAAAATTACATCTTCGAAGCTTGGTACCATATTTACAAAAAAGACATTTAAGATGTCAGGAAATATTTACAAGATGCATAATGGGAAGCATCAAAATGTTCAACATCAGAGATCAAGAATCTTCATGGTTCCTTGCTTTGGGCGCGGAGTCTTCATACTTCTTCTTGGTCTCCTATATGAACACATCATCTAGGCCGACTGTGTAATCTACAAGGGTGTGAGCTCTTGTGATCGGCCTTCTGGCAAATGAATGGATTTTCTTGCACCCGCGAAGATGCATCTTGAGATTATCAAGTGTCAGTCGTATATTGCAAATGATATGTATTGAGGCTCTGGGAAAAACTGTCATCCTCAACTTGATGCATAACGGCTTCTTTGTAGATTTGGGATAGTTCACTGGATCAGAAGATGTCACCTTTAGGATCATGAAATATTCCCCTTAATTTTTTTCCAAAATTTAACACACAAATCAGCAACCAATCACTGATTAGCGTTAGCTCCAAATGCAAATCAGCATGGAAAGTAACTCTAACCAAGAATGTTCACCAAGATCCCAGTGTGGGCGAGGTGATAGCATATGGTCAGATGATCATTAGGAATAAACTGAACTGAAATTACAATTCATCTGCTGATGCAGGCATCCACAAGTAGTGGGGATACTCCACTTATTCAGTGGGTAAGATTATTACATTATTAAAGGCGGCAAGCCAGCCATTTATATCCTCACTTCCACTTATTAACGTGGGGGGAATACAGTCCACACAACCACTTATTTAGTGGGGGGAAACTTACAATTAAATAAAGATGATTATTTAAACTCAACCACTCAATCGTGGGAGTATGAAATTTAAACTAATTGCAGCAAATAAAATAAATAGCTGTTAGTACTACTAATCAGCTTTACAATGAATTAAACAGCTGCAAATAAGAAAGATATGCTTCCAAATCCATCAAAGGTTAGAGTAACACTTCCTCTAACTCTTACAATACAATAATGATATAAAAATGAAGCTCAAACCAACATTATATCAAAAACTAACAAGTCTGATATAAAAATCTGCAATCTGGAAATGTCTATCAGCAAACAACAAACTCATAAAAATGTTCACAACTCCTAAGTACCGCCGAATAAGCTGGAATGTTTTGCAAAGACCTTCTAGGAGGATGGCGCCCAAACTCAAACTACAAAACTGCATCAAAACTCAAGATATTATTCTTGCACGAATCCCAAAGCACTCATGAGATGGTACGGCCTTGTAGAGGGGCGATTTCTCTTGGAAAAGTCAGAAACTTGGAATTAAAATCTGAAAACCTTCAAATATGGTCGCCATTATCATAGAAATGCAATGATCAAATACCCATAACCAAAATAAATTCATACCAAAAGCTGTAAATGAAAACCACCTTCAGCTGTGTATACACCAGCAACATAAAAACTGAAGTTCTCACCAAAATTCACCAGTTTTGAAGCACAATCTGCTAGTCTAATTGAGAAGCAGCAATAATACCAACTAGGTGTTATCTTTCAAACACGAAATTGGATTGGAACTAGAAGGTAAGCATCCCTCGAAGTAAAAAACAAGTTGTCATTCGGACAGCATAACATTAGCATAAACATTCGATAATCAGCTCTTCAAACGCTAAAGAATATATATAAGCTTTTAGCTGGCAAATGAAGCAAATAAGAACTCTTCATTCCAAGAAGTTGAATCATTTCAACTTCCAAAAGGGACCACCTTTTGCCTTTTACTTTTGAAATAATAAAATATCATTCAACTTCCCTTTAGGCATCCATTTCATATTGCAACAATAAAGCATTTATTAAATAGTTAAATGCTCACTTGACCCCTTTTATGTCCCCTTCTTTAAAACAACTTGAAGTCATCAAGCCTAGGCATGGGGTACAACTTCAAGACATGAAAATTGACTAAGTCTGAAACTCAGTCCAAGGAGATAACCAAATACAATGCCCAAGTTGCAACTGATGAATTGCTAAAAATAGCAAACTGACAAATGCCAAACTGAACCAAGTTGATGATGATGCTTCTGACAAAAATGAACTTACTAAAAATAGTAAATGCCAAAAATAGTAAGTTAACTTCAAACCATCGAAGCCACCAAACACCTGGAATCAAGAAAGGATTGAATTGCTGCCAGATAGATATCAGCTAAAAGATAGACTTGCTAAAAATAGCAAACCGCTATAAATAGTAAGTCTCCGCGACAACATCCTCTGAACGCCAACTGAGCAGTATCTGAAAGAGGAAACCCTAGTTTTATACTTCAGCTTAGCCTACGGATTTCCGGAAATAGGCTAAATCCAAAAGAAGAGTGTATGGCCAAAATGGGGACATTACAGATCACTTGATGAAATATGGAGAGAAACCGCAAGGATGGTGAATCAATAGATGTTAGCAGAAAAAGTAGCATTGGGAAGCGTGAAGCGAGAAACGATGTTGAGCAAGTTTGAAACGAGCAATTAGGCACAGAAAACGATGCGGGAGTGAAGAAACGAGGTTTGGAATGGAAACAAAGCTAAAGTTCTCTGATCTTAAGATCATGGGTAAAACTCCACTAAAAGTGTAAGCAGGCGAATTCAACACCATTGTAACAAAAAACGACTGTCCGGAAAGTGCGAAGGTGCACCGCCGATAGTCAAAAATTCGGTCCTGAAGAAAGTGTAAAGGTGCTAAAATCCAACACCATTGCACGCGTACACGGTCCGAAAAAGTAAAGGCGCGAAAAATAACGCCACAAATTAAAAATCATTAAGTCCTGAAGAAAAGGTGCTAAATTCAACACCATTGCACAAAATACCAAATCGGGAAAAAGTGCAAAGGTGCAAAACAATGCCATAAATTAAAAATTGGCCAAGTTCTGCAACAATGTAAGAGCGACTTTAGCGCTTCTACACATTTTTGGAAAATCAATTTTTATGTAGGGTCGTTGATTTTTGGCACCCCTGCACTTTCAACACTAAGTCAAAAATTTGGATGAGTTAGAGTGCACTTTTTTGGCACAACTGCATCTTTCACAATTTAACTATGATCAGTGAGACTTCGTGAAGGAGCTCGCTTTGTCTTCGCGAGGCGTAACATAGCTACGCATGCCTCAAACTGACTGTTTGAGGCTTTGGAACGCATTTCGAGGTGGCTTGAAAATCACCTCATTTTGCATGCTTGAACTTCACGAACCTAGGAAACAGAGAAGTTTCGTAGGGAGGTTATCCGTGAATCGAGCGCTGCTAGATTCCATGATAACAGCAAGCTCCTGTTGGGGATCTTCCTTCAACCGTTCTTTGAAACGAATGAAGGGAGAAGAACTCCAGAATTCAAGTTCCTTTATCCATTGGGCTTGGAGTTAGGTGACAACAACGAAAAACAAATTTACAAGAACAAGACGCAAACTTATGCAAATGATGCACTTATTCAAAAGGGAAAAACCTACCTAATTAAAAATAGCCATCAATGAAATCTTCTGAAATGAAACCATTCACAGGTTCAACAAAATAGTTGCCTTTCTTCAACAGCTTGCAAGGCCTTCCATGATCATTAGCAGCTACATGTAGATGAAGTTGAGGCATTGCTTCTGGAAAGAGATGAATAGGTTCAGCTACCTCTACAAATACATTTTTAGCTGCATCCTCAAGTTTATCTTCACGCTCAGGTGCGACTAAAACCTCTGTCTTCCCATTGGCCTCCAACCAAGCAAGATGTCTTTTGGGACATTCCCTTGATCGGTCAAAGATTGAAAGCTTCTTACCAGTTGCTACTTGAACAACTGATTCATCAACCATGGTAACCTCATGCTGCTCGGAATGATCTCCTTCATGTGATTCAGATGAAGATATGACTGCACTACATACCTCAATATGATGTTCACCATCTTCAAACTTGGCAAAATCTGAATAATTTATAAGAAGGTCCTCATCATGCCTTGGGGAAGTTCTTTTATGCAACATGTGTTCAAGTTCATGATCTCGAAACACATATGCATTCTTTTCAAATTGACTGAGACCTTTGTGCATGTCCATTTTTTGAGATCTCAAGACAAGATCGTCTTCATTTACTTGAATTTCAGCAAAATGACTTTCATCGTCCTGCTTTTCATCAATGGCTTTCTGAGACTGCATAAACCAAAAATGGGAGTCGCCAGCTATGTATGCTTCCTTTTCCTGGAAGAGAATAGCGAGATCACTTGGATCAGTGTCAGGATGCTTCGGTACTGCTTTTACTAATGGTACCTCAACAGCAAGCCTCTTCAGAGTTGAAGATAACTTGTGTTGATTCCCAACGGCAAAATTATGAGCTAGCTGCTTTTTGAGGACAAGTAGCTCATTTACCAACCTTTGCACCATAGGATCCGTCCTCGTGATGGAAGAAAATAACTCCAAAGAAGGGGTTTCTTCAGATTCATTTGATTCAATTTTTATTTTCCCAGCAAGAATGAGATCATCTTCAATTTTTGTCGCCAAGGTCTGCACCATTGCAAGAGTAGCTGCGGGTGCTCTTCTCAATAGGAAACCAACCTTGGGCACTTGAGCATTTTCAAAGAAACATTTCAAATTCTCAGCTGTAGGTTGAGCAACAGTTGGAATTCTTCGTGTCAACTTGTTGAAGTGAGCAATGAACTCGCGCATGGGCATGTGAGATTCCTTCTTCAGCTGGGTGAGCTGAGCCAACAAAGCATGAGCGTCTTCAGGAGGCTTGAACCTTCCTTCAAACTTGGCTATGAGAGTTGCCCAGTTTGTGATGGTACTTGGCGCCAAATGATAAAACCAATCTACAGCAACGCCTTAGAGAGTCTCCACAAACAGCCTTACAGATACATCTTCATATTCAACACCATGAACTCCATAAGCGATGTAGAAAGCAGCAACGTGCTCATTAGGATGTTGTCCATCACCAAAAAACTTGGGAAAGTTCTTCCGTGAGCCTTCAGGAAGAGCATGTAGGGGTAGAACTAGGCTCAACGGACCAAAAGCATTTCCCCAAGGACCTTGAGCAGCCATTTACATGTCCTTGGTGAAAGCTTCAAAAACTTACAAAAAAATAAATTACAATAAAAAAGGACACGGGTATACTTCAAAAGAAAAGCGTGAGGCTTTCAAATGCGTATCGTGTCCCCAGCAGAATCGCCAAAAAACTGTTGGGTGAAAATTATGTAATCAGCTTTTCGATAGATTACACAACTTAGGACTTCAGCCACAACTCACTCCTCTCGGAAAGGGAAGGCCTCTTACCACGGCTTATAGTAAAACAAACAAGTAATTACAAATGGCCACAATACTTAATGGGCGGTGTTGTATATCTATCCTTCGAGAAGATGTTTACAATGCTTCACTGTTGGAAGTTCACAATTCTTAATAACTTTAAACGATCAACTAGCAGTAATACCAATACCTCTATCTTGTCAAAGCAAAGCATAGAGATACCAGAAGTAACTAACAATAAACAAGTAAAAACAAAAGGGAAAGCTCACGAAGGCACAAAGTCGTTCCGTAGCTTTATCAATGGTGGATCTGTGAAAAATGTATCGTTTGTCACGTTAGAAGCACAAAGTCTTCTTAGACGCAGCAATTCCTCGAACAGCATGAACAATTACAAGCACAAAGTCTTGTAGATTCTCCAACCAAATTATCAAAGAGCATGAACAATTACAAGCACAAAGCCTTGTAGATTATTCAACCGAAAGATAAACAAAACACAAATGCAAATCTAAATAATAGATGCAACACAAAGTTTACATAAATTACTTAGAGTCCTTCAGATTCCATCACCTAATCACTACCAAATAAGATCAATTCGTAAGATTATCGAATGCAACACAAAGTCTGGCTTGCAATCTTCTTCTTTATTGATCGAATTTCATTCACAAAGCATGAACACAAAGTTTCACAATTCTTCTTCAAAAAGGGCAGCACTTCGTTGCAAAATACTAAAGGATAAAGTTACAATAGAAATCCCTCACATTATATAGAAAGAGGGATGAGCAAAAATAGGAATCTAATTGAGGAAATCAAGGAAAGTTAGGTGGGCGATTTTAGGAGATCTCACCTAACTTTGACCAAAGTCAAAGTGTAATTTGTTTTCAAAAGATTACATCTTCGAGCTTGGTGCAATTACATTTTACAAAAAGACATTTAAGATGTCAGGAAATATTTACAAGATGCATAATGGTAAGCATCAAAATGTTCAACATCAGAGATCAAGAATCTTCATGGTTCCTTGCTTTGGGCGCGGAGTCTTCATACTTCTTCTTGGTCTCCTATATGAATGCATCATCTAGGCCGACTGTGTAATCTACAAGGGTGTGAGCTCTTGTGATCGGGCTTCTGGCAAATGAATGGATTTTCTTGCACCCGCGAAGATGCATCTTGAGATTATCAAGTGTCAGTCGTATATTGCAAATGATATGTATTGAGGCTCTGGGAAAAACTGTCATAGTCAACTTGATGCATAATGGCTTCTTTATAGATCTGGGATAGTTCACTGGATCAGAAGATGTCACCTTTAGGATCACTTGATGAAATATGGAGAGAAACTGCAAGGATGGTGAATCAATAGATGTTAGCAGAAAAAGTAGCATTGGGAAGCGTGAAGCAAGAAACAATGTTGAGCAAGCGTGAAATGAGCAATTAGGCACGGAAAACGATGCGGGAGTGAAGAAACGGGGTTCGGAATGGAAACAAAGCAAGTTTGAAGAGACTAAGGTAAAAACTGCCAAAAGTGTAAAGGTGCTAAAATTCAACACCATTGCACAAAAAATGACAAAGTCTGGAAAGTGCAAGGTGTTTAAAAAATAATGCCATAGTCAAAAATTGGCTTAAGTCCGGAAGAAAAGTGTAAAGGTGCTAAATTCAACACCATTGCAATGCGATCTGTCTGGCGCAAAGGTGCTTAAAAATAATGCCAATACTAAAACTGGCTGGCGTCCGAAGCAGCGAAGGCAGCAATTCAACACCACGGTATCAAAAAATGACAAAACCGAAAAGTGCAAAGGTGCGAAAAAATACCAAAATTGCTATAACACGTAAGAGAGCCGCTGACTCCTCTTTTAGCGCCACACATTTTGAAATCATTTACGCAGGTTCTTATTGATTTTGCATTTCACTGCGACTTTCTTCAGCCCACTTTAGCTGTAATTGGATGAGTTAGAGTGCACTTTTTTGGCACAACTGCATCTTTCACAATTTAACTAAGTATGATCAGTGAGACTTCGCGAAGGAGCTCATTTCGAAGGTCTTCGCGAGGCGAACATAGGGGGATGCTCAAACTGACTGTTTGAGGCTTTGGAACGCATTTCGAGGTGACTTGAAAATCACCTCATTTTGCGTGCTTGAACTTCACGAACCTAGGAAACGGACAAGTTTCGTAGGGAGGTTATCCGTGAATCGAGAGCTGCTAGATTCCATGATAACAATAAGAAGACAAAAGGTGCACATTGACTGGGGCAAACAAATCAGTGATGAAATACATGAGTAGTTGATCAATGCGCCTTCCACATTGAAATTCTATATGACTTCTTACCTGGTGTACGCAGCAGCTATAATGAGACAATTTCTAGGTCTATCCACAAAAGGGAATCGGATGTTGGTACCTGTGTATAAATTCTTCTATCAACTGGAATTGAAGGAAAGTTTCCATCATTTCAGGCGGGTTATTGATGCTTTCTTCACACCTTTGCTTTTCAATTTTGATCCAGCTCTCAAGAGGAGAAGGGTATCTGATGAGGCCTATAAGGCGGTAAGTAAAGTTGGATGCCTATTTCTTCAATTCCCAACGTTTACTTATTTGAGAGTAGGGTGCTACACTGGCTGTCCTTACATGCTGCCACGTTATCCTTCGGATAAGTGGGTTCTTATGGAGACATGCAGACAGCTGATTTCAGTGCATAAAGAACGAAGAAGTAACCACAAGCGTGGATTCAAGTTCCCACTGACAATCGGCAGATATACTATCCCAATTGTACAAAAAGCCAAGTTTGTTTATGCTGAAATGTAAATCATGACAATCAAGACCTACAGATATAGGTTTGATTTTGATTACCGAGATGTCAGAAGGCAATTACAAAAGGGTCATCATCACAAGTACCGCTTTGAAGACATCTGGGCTGATTGTAGAGATGAAGAAGCCATTCACAAAATGGATGATTGCAGGTTGACCGTTCAGCAGATCAGAGACCTTGATATTGCTGACCTACCAGAGGATTTTACAGATCCTGGCGATATCATGAATTCTATCTATGATGAACGAGAGGTTTCTAAAAGGTCTTTGCCTGCAATTCAATGGTCTAGGAAGGAAAGTACCAGCATGAGAAAGAGATTGAAGCCAATCCTAGCCAACACTACAGAATGGTTACATAAGCATGGTTTTTAAATGAAAAGTTTCAGAACAAATTCGGAAGGAGAAGAATCTGAAGCAGAAGCTCGTCGACAGCAAGAACTCCGCATGAAAAATAAATTAGCGGTTGTTCCCACTTCTTCACGAAGAGGTCCCAGGATCAAGTTTACTGTTGGCAAGAAAGATACCCAGCCCGTCCTAGAAGGAGAAACCACGGAATCCGATCCATCTCGCTCTATAGGTAAAAAGGTTGTTCCAGAGGAGATAGATTCCGATGAAGAAAGTACTTCCAGTGGCCAATCCGCTGAAGATGAAGACTCAGCAGAAGTAGACTCCGATGCAGAAGAGGTTTATGAAAGTGGGCAAGAGTCTGAAGAAGATTCTGAAGAAGATTTCGAAGGTGAACCAGAATCGGAGAGACAAGAGGTGATCAACAGGAACCCAAGCATGATCAAGAAAGAACTACGTCTCCACCTAAGAATGTAGTTGAAAAAATTCCCAGAACGTCATCGCCTGTGATTTCCAGTGTTCCTCATACCCCACCAAATTCAAGAACTCCTCCACCTCCTATTCCCTCATCACCCATTCCTACCACATGCATTCCTGCAGTTGAGATATCCACTATTCCTGTAGCATCAACCCCGCTTGATACTCCCTCGGTAACAAGCATTCATACGGTTGATCTACTGTCAATTCCTCCATCATCCATTCCTAGCCTGTCTTCACCAACGTATGATATCACTTCTGAAAATGAATTCAATCGTTTCATGAATGAGTCAATGCGTGATCAGCTCAATGTGCAGTCTACAGGAGCAATGATGACAGACACTTCTCCCATTGTCACAATACCCATGGTAACTTCAGAGGTGACAATGACTTCAGAAGTGACGATGACAACTGAGTTGACAGTGAATCCAGAAGATCACACCTCCTTCCTTCCCCCTTTGCTGATATCTCAAGTGTCGAAGCGGAAGAAGCAAATGATCTCTCCAGAGGAGCTTGACCTTGAAGAGATAGTCCCTCCAAAGGCTAAAGGGAAGAAAAAGGAAAAAGTATACTCAAGGCTGAACGTTGACAAGACTAGCCACAAGTATGCGGAAATTGGCATACCACCGCAAGAAGAAGGAGATGTCAATATGGAGGACTACACGGTAACAAAAGTCCAGCTTGGCAAGGTTACCAATGAAAATGCAAAAGCAGATGTGCAAGTGACATTGGATATCTTGGCTGGAAGACTGGATAAAATGGAGCAAGCTTGCAATATGTACAAACAAAGGGCAGAGCATTATGCCACTGTTGTAAAGAGACTTGCATGATCTCCAACTAATGCACAACCTCTGACAGTGGTAAGTATTGAGGACCCAGTTGTCAAAAAAGCTGAGAAGTTCGCCTCCAAAGGCAGAGTGTTGTATGGTTTCGTTGAGAAGATCATAGAACATAGGTCTTAGATCATAATTGTTGCAGACGAGAAAACTACCTTGTTGGCCAAGCTCACCACAGAGCTTGATAACGAAAAAAGTGTACTTTCCCAGAAGCACAGAGATATGGAAAAATGCCTGCTGTCATGCTCATAGATGAAGCAGGTAAAGCTCAGTAAATTGGTGGAAGTCGGGGTAATTCCTGAAAAAGAAAAGTTCCATGAGGTAAGAGAATCCTTGAAACATCGAATTCAAGTAATTCAATCTCTTACGGAAGATCTCCACCAAGTGCAGGAAGATGTCGAAGGGCATCGTGTTATTCTTGAAAAAGGTATCAAGGAGTTACCAGGTCAACTTCTTGAGGAGAATCGTATCTTCCTGCCAGCCACAGAAATATCTCAGATCTTCAAGGAAGCCATCATGAAGTTAATTGACAGTCCAGACTTTTCAGAAGCCTCTCTGAATGTCATTTGTGATACAAGGCTCACATTGGATAACCTGAAAACGCATCTTGAAAGGTGCAAGAAGGTTCACTCATCTGCCATGAGATCGATCACGAGAATTCACACCATTGTGGATTACACCGTTGGTCCGGATGGGAAGTTCGTGCAGGAGACCAGGAAGAAATACGAAGACTTCCGCGCCCAAAGCAAGGAAATGTGAAGAAGGTTCCTGATCTCCAGTGTTAGACATTTTCGATGCATCCCTTTATGCATCTTGTAAATATTTCCTGACATCTTATATGTCTTTTTGTAAGTTGTAATTGCACCAAGTTCGAAGATGTAATCTTTTGAAAACAAATTACACTTTGACTTTGGTCCAAATTAGGTGAGATCTCCTAAAATCGCTCACCTAACTTTCCTTGATTTCCTCAATTAGATTCCTAATTTTGCTCATCCCTCTTTCTATTTAATGTGAGGGATTTCTATTGTAAATTTATCCTTTAGCATTTTGCAACGAAGTGCTGCCCGTTTTGAAGCAAAATTGTGAAACTTTGTGTTCATACTTTGTGAATGAAATTTGATCAATAAAGAAGAGGATTGCAAACCAGACTTTGCGTTGGATTCGATACTTTTATGAATTGATCTCATTTGGTGGTGATTAGCTTATGGAATCTGAAGGACTCTAAGTAATTCATGTAAACTTTGTGTTACATCCTTTATTTAGATTTTCATTTGTGTTTTGGATACTTTGGTTGAATGATCTACAAGACTTTGTGCTTGTAATTGTTCATGCTCTTTGGATACACTGGTTGGATAATCTACAAGACTTTAGCTTGTAATTGTTCATAGTAGTCCATGAATTCTGAATTTCAGTTCAGCTCCGGACTACGGCTAGATTGACCTAGGCTGACTTCGACTCGTGACTAGGACGGACTGTTATGAATGGCAAAATGAAAAAAGTTAGAAAAACCTTAGAAAATTCGGGGTTTTAAAGTTTCAACCGGCACCTATTGACTGATAAAAGCAAATTTGATCACATACACAAATATACAATGATCACATAAGTATAAAGTACACAAATTGTAGTTGTGCTGCTGAAGGACTAGCTTCTAAGTCCACGGCTAGTCCTCACCATTTATTATCCAATAATAGTACAAGCATTTCCTAGTTAAATCATTTTAGAAGGATATAGATCCTAAGGGAATCAAGCCTCAAATCAATAAGTGGTTCTCCTTGAGTCAAGAAAAGCACAAGGTTTCCCAAATTCCAACAGCTATAAGTTACCCTATCACAATTTGGCACTCAAAGATTCCTATACCTCTATCATGCTCAACAATCACTATCAATGACATATACAATATTTTCCAGACAAAAGTGACTTCCATAATCCTAACCCTTCATATCAATGATATGATTGGAAGCTTGAGCACTTACCACTATTATACTAGATAATTATGGTCAACAGGTTTATTCATAACCCAAAATTCATAAACATTAATACACAATATATGGATGCTACAATTAATCCTTTCTACCCAGATAACTAACTGTGTTCTCATTTAACTAATAACCATACCATTCACTATTTTACCAACCCAAAACACAATTATCCAACACCATGGAAAGTTGAATATAAGGTTACTTGTATGTCCTCAATCTAGCCATTATATCCCACATCTTATCACAACATAGCATATAGGTATTTTTCCTTTCACTGTTCAAAGTAATTTATCAAGTCATTATGCCAAGAGTGGGGAAAACAAAATGTAGCTAAGTAACAATGTGAACATTGACATTATAGTAATAGCCGCTAAAGTAAATTTCTAGGTTCATCACATTGTCCTAGCTGATATCATTAACTCCAGCTAAGCAAAATAAATAAAAAACCATTTAATATAGACAAGTAAACATCTAATATCTCTCTTGGATCACATTTACCTTCACCAGCAAAATACTTAACAGTTTATTCAACCATCTTGCTTGGAGTATCATGGAATAGCTTACACAATGTTATCCTTCCCATTGCTAACTGTTTTCACTTAGCCCTATGCCAAGGTAAGCTTACATGAACCATCATGTTAGTGAACTAAAGAGAGATGATATCAAGATTTGGTCCTCTAAATTTTATTTTATACATGCAATGGCTTGAGGAAAAAATAGAATATTGGCTCAACACCTATCATTTAGCTATGTCTTTAAACATTGCGTAAGTGAGTTTATGATTCATCATGGTTTCACATAACTAATGGTAGTGTCCCAGCTTTTGCATCTTACGTAGACTATATGCAATTTGTAAAAATGGTAAAACATTTAACACATGCTACCAAATCAGTTATCTATGGTGCACTTGTATATAAAGGTGTTTGGTGTTTGAGGTAATGTCAAGGTTACCCCAAGTTTCCGGGACGGGGACGGCAAGGGACGGCGGGACGAGTCCCCAAGTTTCCGATTTTTGAGGCCAAAATTAGGGACTGCAGGGGACGGCTATATAAAAATATAGGGAAAATTTAAAAAATATAGGGAAATTTTAAATATTTAACAGATAACATGAATAAGGCATGCATGATACACATTATAGAACATTAACATATAACATTTGTGTTCAACATTATGCCAATACTCAAAGTCAATAGTCAATACGCATTCAAAATTAACATACAGTTACACAAATCATAAAACAACCTCCTAGTTATAATTTATAAACTTATATCAAAATGCCCAAAGGCTACATTGCTGCCATATAGTTTAAAAGTTTGTTATGAAAATCAAAATACAATATCGTATGTCTAATGTATGGAACAAGATAATCCTTGATTATGGCTTTGACTACAAAAGATGCAAAGATTTGCAACAGGGGATATGTATTTTGTAGGTTTTAATGATCATGATTCATCATTGGCCTATAACATGCTTAGACCTATAGTTTTAATGAGGTTTTGGGGGAAACACCCCAACAAGATTGAGGGGTAGTGCCC
>VDFB02244708.1:0-19645 GCA_007258455.2 Sequoia sempervirens | reverse complement strand
AGAGAGCTGATTCGGACTTGAAAACATTAGGAGTGTACTCCATTTTAGAAAACTTGAAGAATGACTGTAAACTCGCCTTGGTTCAGACAAGTCTTGAACAATTTCTATTTTTAGAATGCTGATTTTTGTGCTCCAGCGGACAAATTTTTTTTTTGAGAAATTTTCTGAGATATGGGTTTTGTTTAGAATATCGATGCAAGACAACCCAGATCATCCGTTTTTGAAAATTTTGAATTTTGACTGAAAAAGCAGCAAACCCTAATTTCTTCAACTTTTTTCGAAAAAAGCTGGCATCTGGGTTTTGTTCAGAATATGATTAGAAATGGACCCAGATGATTAGATTTGCAAAACCCTGATGTTTGATCAAAAAAGCAGCCAACACTAGATTACACGAACTTTCTTAAAAAGCTGCGATATGGGTTTTTCTTAGGAAGGCCCGATTGGAAGGACCCGGATGGTTGAAATTTGAATGCAACGAGGTTTTAAGGCATGCAAAATAAAAGCAGTTGCTGCAACTTGATGAAGTTCTTGAAAAATTATTTAGAAGATTGAGGCAAAAGACCCAGATGACTGAAAAATGGAAAGCCTTGGCCGTCAACTTGAAAAATTCGATCTTTTGGAACAAAAAGCTTGAAAAAGCAAGGGTTTATGCTTGTTGATCTGAAAAATCTGATGTAAAACCAGCAAAGATGGATTCTTGAATCACAAAAATTCTTCAAACTAGCTGCTCCAACTTTCTCCTCTGGATGCTACCTGCAAAATAATGAAAAATACATTGAAAAGAAGTGTTAAATGGGCTTTGAGGTTTGATTTAGGTTTTGCTTTCTTTTTGCTTTTATTTTCCAAACCCTAAATTGAGTCTCTTTGAATTTGGAATGCGCCATCCTTGTCCTCTTGCAATTTTTGAAATTTTGAAAACTTCGAAAAATATTCTAAGGCATGAAACTTTGGGCGCCTTTCTTCAACAGGGGCGCCCACTTCTTCCAGTGTTAGTCAAAATTTTAACCTTTTCAACTTTCCTTCATTTTGACATGCTACTTCGCCTCTGATTTCCCGTTGACAAATTAACCCAACAAGCGAGCTGAATGGTTCACGGTGGAGCCTGACTGATTCTGAGAAAGAAGTTTTGGAGGCACCTCCGGCGAAAGACTTCATTTCGACCTCCGAATTCATGGGAGCCTTTTCCTTCCAGGGGCGCCCACTTCTTCCAAAGATAGCCATTTTCATGATTTCCAAGTTCTTCCTTCTCCCTTTGATCTTCTGATGAATCTTCGATTCCGAGAGCTGTGTAGATCCGACTGACTGTCTGAATATTTCATTGGATAGCCAGACTGATTTTGGTGAGGCCTTCTTGGATGCTACTTTTGCAAAATCCATCATTATGAGCTTCAAAAGTTTGGGCGCCCTTCTTCAACTGGGGCGCCCATTTTTCTAGACTTAGAAAATTTTCAATTTTGTTCATGTCTTTCACTCCTACAGGTGATCTTTGTTGAATTCGGAGTTTCGGGCGTCGGATTGATGGATGTTTGGGCTCGTTGCGAAGCTGAGAAGATTTCAGGAGGGGTCTTCTGGAAACAACTCTACCAAAAAGTAGATTTCAGGTCCTCAAAAGCTTGGGCGCCCCTGGCAAGCTGGGGCGCCTAGTTTCACCAGAGTTAGTTTATTTTTCACATTTTTCACCTTTGCTTTCGGATTTCTCTTTTCAACTCTCATCGGACCCTCTGTTCAGCTCTTTGAATATGATGACTGCGAGCTCTGTTTGTCGTGCTAGATAGCTCACTGGAAAGCCTGTTGCATTCTGAAGACATCTCGTTATAACTTTGACTGCAAATTCATCTATTTGAACCCTTGAAAAGTTGGGCGCCCTTCTTCACCTAGGGCGCCCAGTTTCTCCAGACTTAGAAGAAACTTTACTTTAATCTTCTTCTTCGAGTTTCAGATCTTCATTCTATATCTTCCACTTTGACTCGAATTTGCCGGAGACTGGATTGTCGGATGCTCTGACGGGGATATCCATCGTGAAGTTGACTGAATACTGAGCAACTTCCATTGGAGGTCCAAACCCTAATTCACTCATCTGGTGACCTAAAAAGGTGGGCGCCTTTCTTCAACAGGAGCGCCTAAACTCAGCAGAGTTAGAAAATCTTCATGACTTTTCAATTTTCTTTCTTGTTCTTCGTGCATGTTCATCGTTTCACCTTCCGCTGAAAGTTTGAATGCTGAAACTGACGCCTGGCAGCCGAATGACCTCCATTGATGATCTCGGAGCTCCAGATATGCTTCTGAAAAGCGGAATAGACCCAGTAGGGCAAAACTGATTATTTTAAGATTTTGACTGCACCAGCCTGATATGGACGCATTTTGAGCCAATCAAAATCAGTTCGGACCCTGTTGGACCAACTTTCTATTTTTAGAAAATTTTGCCAGTATCCGTTTCGAGAGAAACCCAGAAAAACCCAGAAAACGTTACTAATTTTAGAAAATTTCTAAAATAGCAGTTTTCCTAAAATTTAGGGATGAAAAACTAAGATCTGGGTTTTGTAGATTTAGCTGCTCTTAGACCCAGATCGTCAGATTTTGAAAAATTAGCGTTTTAACCTCTCATGCAAGACATGCACACCCAAATTTTGACCTTTTCTTGGTGATTTGACAAGACTTTCACTAACTTCTTCAAAATATCTAAGTGTAACAAAATTTTAATTTTGGGGTACAACAAAATGGTGATCTCCAACTGTTTGTTGCTTATTTGTCTTTGTCATGGGCAATATAGAGTCATCTTGAGTTAATCTTTATAAAGGACAAATCTGTCAACCACAAGTATGAACATATTGTGAGATTTTGGTGCATTTATTCACTCTAGAACTTGATTTCTTTGAAAGACTGAAAACTCTAACCATCATTGATACATTTACTACTGACAGCTTCATCATCAAATCTGATGTGCCTGTGGAACAAAAAGAAAATGATGATAGGGCTCTAAAACCTTAGGTATTGACCATGAATCCATCAAACAACACAAACCCCAAGCAATGGATGATTAATAACACAATTTATAGAAATCCAAGAATATGATTCAATCAGCGAATAATGTTTGCTAAAACTGAAAACCTTAGGTGGTTGAAACAACACTTTGATATTGAAAGCCTAGCTATTCTGACCTCTCAAACTGCTGATACATAAAACCTTAGGTGATTGTCTGTAAAACTGCATGCTAAAACCTGTCCTAGGCATGGAAATTGATTGCTGCTGCTGACTGCAGCCAATCAAGTGCCAAATTTAGCCACTATTTTTATCACTCAAAACTCAGTCACTTGAACCTTAGGTGCACTTAAAAGGGATATTGTAAGTTGCTGAATTGGAATTGGGTATGATGGTACAACAAAACTTTTTTGGGGCTGGGTATGTTATAGGTACGCCTATTCAAAAAACATATACAAATCATGAATATATTCATATTTTAAGCTAAAAAATAGGAATTAAGTTGCCACATTTCATACATGTGCTAAACAATACTACCATAAATATTACAAAACTATAAATTTGATATCAATATATCAAACTTGAATGTCATGATAGATGTTCATTGTTCACTATTAAAATAATACAATGAGTAATCAATGTTGTATGGGTCATCATGATGACCAACTTCATTATCATCACTGACTTTAGATGATGCGGGAAGATTAGCAGAACCGAATGCAATCTAATTGTCACTCGCAATAAAAGTAAGTTGGCTATCTGACTCCTCAAACAGTAAAGATTTTGTGGCAGCAGAAAAATCCTAGTTTGTTTGCTTTGGGTCTACATCCCACATCTTTGTTGCCCCTTCCTTGTACTTATTCTATTTGTGAGTAAGAAGGTGCAAGTTGAAATGCCTATAAACTAGCTTCTTTGATTTACTTGTTGCCAATCTGATGTGTTTCATTGAGTGGATGAAGGAGTATGTATTCCAATTCGGCTTATATGAAAATAAACTAGCAACCTATTGAGGTAAAATGAGAGTTACAATTATAAATCAAAACTTCAAATTTGAAAATAATGATTTAAAAAATGAAAAAAAATCAAATTTAGAGATTGCGATAAAAATTAAGAAACTTGCAATAAAAATTTTGATCACAAGAGTTTGGAGGTGTGGCAATGTGTGGCCATCGAAGTACCACCAAGTGTGAGCATCCTTTCCTTGCATGTCATAGAGAGCAGAAACACTTTAACCATTGGAGGCTACAAATTCAACAAACTCATTTATAACTAAATCCTCCATATCAGGATTGAGGAAGAGTTTAGTAAGTGCTTGTTTGTACCCTTCGTTGACTTATGCATCTCTGTATGGTGGCACCCTTGATGGAATAACAAGGATCTCATCGCTGTAAAATTGGGGAGTCAATGCAAAGGCAATAAGATGTAGTGGGGTGGTTATTTTATTCCACTGCTCATTACAAATTGACAGTGTCTATTTGAAGAAAATTTCTTTAGAATCTCGCCCTTTTTTCTTTTATGATAGACTTCATCGTCTCAATCATTGAGTCAACGCCATTATATACCTCTCCCAAACATATCTTATTCCTGTTAGTAAAGCGAATCATACTCATGATGAGTTCAATGAAACTAAGAAGATATCCCACACGATTCCACCAAATGTCATTTAGGATCATCTACTTACATTTGTTGCCTTCTCACTATTGGATTGATTCTGTAGAGATCAATTTTGGCTGATGACCATGCTAAAAAGCAGCTCTTTCACCTTCACAAGTTGTCTTAAGATGATTGTGTTGGATGCAAATTGGGTCTTAGTAACCTATTAAAAAATAAAAAAACATTTAAATTTTAAAAAATAAATTAAGAATTACTAAAGTGAAACACAATTTTTTAATTACCTTTAGCAGCTCTGATTGCAAGAATGATCTAAAAATGGCTTGCAACATGTGGTGGTTTGTGATGAACATTTGGATCTCTTTAGCCTAGCATAGACTTGTTTGATCCAATCTATTTTTTTGCTCAACTTTTATAGCATGAGGTTAAGCAAGTGGACAACACAAGGTGCCCAAAATATATATGTAAACTATGTCTCAACCAACATACCTACTGCTTTGTAATTCTTTGCATTGCCCATTATGACTTGGACAACATTTTGAAGATCGACTTTCTAAATGCACTGTATAAGGATGTCAGTAATAAATTGTGCATCCTTTACCTACCCTTCACAATCCATGACATTTAAACTGTTAGTTTTAGATCAGAAATGTAAATAAGCAGAAACACAATACACTGAACAAAGAACACAGCAAATTACCTTGGGAAAACCCTCCTTCTCGAGGGAGAAAAACCCAGCAAAATATATCTCTTATATATAGAACGAATAAGAGCAGAAATCTGCTTTACAAATCAGACCCTTCTCACGGGCAAACTTGATACAATAAATGATGAAAATCTCTTCTTGATACAACTGAATATAAATCTCCTTGAAATCTGATCAGCTTCTAAAGATGGCGATCTGCTGCTAAAATGCAAACTTCTTCTTGAAGGTGCGGATTGGAATAAGAATGAATTGATGATTTGAATGAATGAACCTCACCTTGTATATATACAAAACTAGGCGACTTTTCACCTAGGTCGGCCTCTTTTGAGAAATAAAAAAAATAAGAAATATCATTTGTAATTAAGGCCGACTTGCCTTGGTAATCATTTATTATTTTAAATTTGAGAGAAAAATATCTCCTGCCGCTATAGGCATCAACACTCCCTCTTAGCTAGGGAGGTATTTTTCCAGTAATCCTCGTCATGGAGTCCCTCGACATGACGTCCACAATGGCTACACCCAATTGTGGAAAACCACATCTCAGTCTCAGAGATGTACAAGAGTCCATCACGGAGTCTCTCAACGTGATGTTGTTATGGAGTCTCTCAACATGACATCCACCATGGCTACTGCCATGTGTGGAAAGAAACATGTGCACAAGTGTCCATCACAGAGTCTCTCAATGTGATGTCATCATTGAGTCTCTCAACGTGATGTTGTCATAGAGTCTCTCAACATGACGTCCACCATGGCTACTCCCATGTGTGGAAAAACACAAGTACTCCAAGCAACATTCTCCACTACTTCAAGCTTGTCCCGGAAATGTGTAAACTTCACTCTGGAAAGAGGCTTGGTGAGAATATCAGCCGTCTGATCATTAGTGCAAATGTACTTGAGTTGAATTGCTTTCCTCAACACCATATCTCTGATGTAATGATACTTGATCTCCACATGCTTTGTCCTATCATGAAACACTGGATTTACTGAGAGCTTCACACAACTTTGATTATCACAATGAATCACGGTCGACTCCAATGTTTGCCCAAACAATCCTGCAAGGAGCTTTCAAAGCCACATTGCTTCTCGAGCTGCTACACATGCTGCAATATATTCAACCTCTGCAGTGCTTAGTGCCACAAAAGTCTGCTTTCTGCTACACCAAGAAATCATGGCAGACCCCAAACTGAAGCAACATCCAGAGGTGTGCTTCCTATCGGTTACACTCCCGGCCCAATCAGAATCAAAATAGCCTTGTAACTTTAGATCTTCCACGGGAATTATATCTCAAGCCATATCCCACTATGCCACGCAAGTATCTCAAGATATGCTTTGCTGCAACTAGATGTATTTGTCTAGGCTCACACACGAATTGGTTGAGAGCACTCACCGCATAACAAATGTCTGGTCTAGTATTGACTAGATACATCAATGATCCAAACAATTGTCTATACATGGTGGGATCTACCAAATCTGAACCAGCTGCTGAGTCACTCAACTTCTTCAAATTTGTCTCCATAGGTGTAGACATGGACTTGCAATCCATCATCCCAAATCTCTTCAAGATGTCTATAGTGTATTTCGCTTGACTTAGAATAATCTCATTGGGTTTTTGCCACACTTCCAGTCCCAAGAAGTAATGCATAAGACCAAGATCCTTCATCTCAAACTCGGAGGCTGACTCTTTCTTGCATTTGAAAATGAGATACTCTGCTCCAGTGAGAAATAAATCATCAACATAAAGAACCAATATTAAAGCCTCACCATCAACTACCTTGAAGTAAAGATTGGAATTTGCATCATTCAAGGAGAATCCCAAGCTCATCAGATATTGATCAATCCTTTCATACCATGCACGAGGTGCTTGCTTAAGGCCGTACAATGCCTTCTTCAATCTGCATACATGACTCCTTCCCATGAATAACAAAACCATCTGCCTGCTCAATGTACACTTCTTCAATCACACCATTAAGAAATGCAGTCTTTATGTCCATTTGATGTAACTTCCAACCTTTAGCGGATGCAATAGCAATAATTGTCCTGATAGAAGTGTAACGAGCAACGGAAGCAAATGTCTCCTCATAATCTATTCCCTCCTTCTGAGAGAATCCTCTTGCCACAAATCTCGCCTTGTGCTTCTCAATGCTACCATCAACTGCATGCTTGATTTTGTAGAGCTACTTGGAAGACACAACTGATTTCCCTTCAGGTCTTGGAACAACATCCCATACATCATTCTTGATGATAGACTGATATTCTTCTGTCATTGCATCTCTCCATACCTGTTGGTTGGATGCTTCTTCAAAACTGGAAGGCTGAGAATCAATGGTGTGACTCATCAATGCCACATAACTTGGAAACTTCTGCGGTCTCTTGCTTTCCCTATAGGTGCCTTGAGGAGCTGCATACTTTTCTGCCTCTTGCATAGTTTGTCGAGCCCATAGAGGTCTCTTCCGACCTTCAACAATGTCTTTCGGCGCATTAGTTGGTTCTATGGGATCAACTGGATCAATAGTCTCGGCTGGTTCATTGGACTCCCTTTGAATCTCAGGAGTATGATCAGTAGATATGTCCATATCCTGAGGAGTCTCCTACTCTTCACTATCTATCTCCATTTAAGACCCTTTAGATCTTTTGAAGGCTACTTCCTCTTCGAAGGAGATATCCCTGCTGATCTCGATCTGTTTTTGCCCTGGAATGTAGACTCTGTAGGCCTTTGAAGACTCACTGTATCCCACGAATATTCCTTTCTTGCCTGAAGGTTCTAGCTTTGATCTTTTATCCTTAGGCACATGAATATAAACAGGACAACCAAAAATTCTTAAATGACTAACCTTAGGTTTCACACCTGTGAAGGCCTCTTCAGGAGTCATGTTTCCCAATATTTGATGAGGGCTTTTGTTCTAAACATACACGGCGGTTCTGGAAGCTTCTGCCCATAGGAAGGTCTGTAAATCTTGATCATGAATCATAGCCTTGGCTGCCTCAACTATGGATCTATTCTTTCTTTCGGCAACTCCATTTTGCTGTGGGTTGTACAAAACACAGAACTCCCTCTTGATCCCAGCCTCAATGTAGAAATTACAAAAACCTCTAGAAGTATATTCTCGTTCATTATCAAATCTCAGAACCTTAATCCTTTTCCCGGACATGTTTTCAACTTGAGCCTTGAATTCTTTGAATCTATCTAGTACTTCTTCAGACTCCTTAGATTTCAAGAAGTAAATCCAAGTTTTTCGAGAATAATCATCAATGAAAATCACATAATACCAAAATCCACTCAAAGATGCCACAGACATTGGTCCACATAAATCAGAATGAACAAGATCTAAAATTCCTTTTGATGTACTATCACTGCTATGAAACAAACTCTTGATACTCTTACCAAGTGCACATCCTCTGCAAATGCCATTGTGCTCCAGACTGAGCTTTGGTAGACCAGTAACCACCTTCTCCATGGATGGAAGAGCTCTGAAGTGTAAGTGAGCAAGTCTCCTATGCCATAACTCACTCAAATTGATAGAGTCATGCAATAATGCTTGAATTGGACGAATAGAAAGTCTGTATAGGTTCTCTTGACGAATACCAATCACACGAGCTGATTTGATAGTAGAGTTCTTATGCCAAACAAGAACTTTCCCTTCAAAAATAGCAACTTGGTACCCTTTGTCCTCCAATGCTGAAATGGAGACAATATTTCTTTTGATTCCTGGTACAAACAAAACATCACTCAAATAAAGAGGGATGCCAGAATCTAGATGAAGAGAGGTGGTCCCAGCTCCTTTTATGGAATAACAAGCATCATCTCTGATTATCACTTGCAAGTTGGTTTCTCTTTCTACCAAGTCCAAAAGATGCTCTTGATATCTTGTAATGTGTTGTGAAGCACCACTATCAATCAACCAAGTGTCACTGTCAGTGGGAACATTGCTTGAAAGAGCAGAGATGAATAGAAATCCCCCTGAGTCGTCTCTAGATTCCTTTTGAAGTGACACATCATCAACATCTGCAGTAGAAGCATGTTGCTTTGGTTTTGATATGCAATCTCGAGCATAGTGACCATACTTTTCACACCTGAAACATTGAATGTGAGAGAGATCCTTCTTATTCTTTGGTTCTGGAACAAAATCTGATTTTCTGTCTCTATTCCTCTTGAAATTGCCTTTTCTCCCTTCTCTTCCTTTCCTTCTGGAAGCTTGAGCAGCAAGGACATGATTTTCTTCATTATGAGAGCTTCGCTCATTTCCTCTTTCTGCCAATCTGGATTCCTCTTGAATGCAATCAGCTCGAAGACGATCAAACTTGGGCAACTTAGATCTCCCACTAATGCTTTGGATAAAGGGCTCCCAAGATTGAGGAAGACCATTTAGTGCCAATATAACCAGGTCTCTATCTTCAGCTATATCTCTAATGGTGCATAGCTGATCCCTCAACTCAACAATCTTCATGAAGAAGGAGATGACTGAATCTCCTTTAGCCATTTTTATGTGATGGAGCTGTTGTCTCAAAGCAAGGGCTCTGCTTGTATTGTTGATCTCAAACAATCCTTGAAGAGCCTCAAACATATCTTTGGCTGTCTTCATCTTGGAGATAATCGGCACTAGATGATCCTTCACGGAGTCTATCAAGATCTTCCTAGCCTTCGTGCCATTCTTCTTCCATTGAATTTTCTCAGCATCATCGGATGGCTCGGGCACATAATTTTCCACGAAATCTAGAAGATCATTTTCTTCTAAGGCAATAAGAACTCTGAATTTCCAAGAGGTGAAATTTGATGCACTATCAAGCCTATCTTTGACCTTGACTCCGTTCACCATCTTCGATACTTAGATAGACTGCCCTAGATAAAGAGATGACTTGGCTGCTTAAACAAATCTGATCCGATCTTGCTTAAACCCGCTCTGATACCATGTTAGTTTTAGACCAGAAATGTAAATAAGCATAAATACAATACACTGAACAAAGAACACAATAAATTACCCTTGGAAAACCCTCCTTCGTGAGGGAGAAAAACCCAGCAAAATATATATCTCTTATATATAGAATGAATAAGAGCAGAAATCTGCTTTACAAATCAGGCCCTTGTCAAGGGCGAACTTGATACAGTAAATGATGAAAATCTCTTCTTGATACAACTGAATATAAATCTCCTTGAAATCTGATCAGCTTCTAAAGATGGCAATCTGCTGCTAAAATGCGAACTTCTTCTTGAAGGTGCGAATTGGAATAAGAATGAATTGATGATTTGAATGAATGAACTTCACCTTGTATATATACAAAACTAGGCGACTTTTCATCTAGGTCGGCCTCTTTTGAGAAATAAAAAAAAATATAAAATATCATTTGTAATTAAGGCCGACTTTCCTTGGTAATCATTTATTATTTTAAATTTGAGAGAAAAATATCTCCCACCGCTATAAGCATCAACATAAACATTGCCCTTTTAGGACACATTGTAATCACATTGATTAACAACCAATTTCTTACATCCTTCCATCCGTATAAAACAATGGACACCCCTATTTATTTGCATGAATTCCTAGTGGGAGCTAATAAAGTGTCTATTTTTGACCTCTATTGCCAATAAGGTGCTGCACACCTTATAACTTGGGATTTTGTACCCTTGTGGAGCATCATTTACTTTTCTCAACATATTTTGCCATTATGGTGATTGAACAACATTGGAGGACAAATCATTTGCATAGAGGCATCTTGCAGTGGTTTGATCAATGATTTTTGTAATGTTATTTTAAAATAACTTCTCTAATGTCTCCCTCATTATTTTCACATTAGTGGACTCTTCTTTGTTCCTACTAAAATATAGGTGGCTCTTTACTACAACATCAAGGATGACATTATGAGAGATGGAAAAGCAAGAGGCCTCTGTGACCCCTTTCCTCTCCTCAAAGGATGGTTTGTTCTATGGGCAACTCTTGCATTTGCTTCCTCTTGCTTTCTGATATATTATTTTTTATACATGCATTGATTTCCATGCTAGGAATGACACACAAATGGGATTTCATGTGGCTGTATGAGTTAGTATACCTTTGATCACACCCACAACATATTCAAATGAGTGCCCTACCACTTGGAATCTGCTGTATCATTTCTACATGCCTCCACAAAGGTGAACCTAGGTTGGTTTTGAAACTGGGGCGCCCAATGGAGCTAGAATTAGCTGCCATTGTATTCTCTACACCAACAAGTTCAAAAAGCAAATATTGAACAGCAGTTCGATCATGATTTTTAATTTAAATTTATATACTGCTTTTAATATTTAAAATTTATCATACAAAAAATTTAGTTTAATATTTTAACTTTTACTTTCAAGTTCAAACTCCCATTCAAGACATGCTTCCAATATATAAACTGATGACAATTAATACAAGACATACTTCCAGTATATACAATACAAACAATACAATTTTTAACTTTTGAACAGCAAACAAAGTTCAAACAACAAAATTTGACATAATTTTTAACAACTTGACACTAACTCTTGAACGGTTGAACCTGGTTTTATATTTGTTTAATATGATATATGCTAAATTCATGTGAATATCTATGGTCGAGAGTAGTCAAACTCAAATTGAGCAGTAGAAATATGAACAAAATACCTATTTGTGACTATTCATTGAGGAGGATTTGAGCAGCAAGAGGCCTAAAATTTGTTGTTGAATGCTACAGTTGACAAGCAACAAACACATGATGAAGGGTGAATGCTCGAGCTTTTACTATAGGGTGTTGTTTTTTGTTAGACGTTCGAGGGTTTTCTTTGTTGTAGTGTGGGCTTGTGGTGGATCAAACACACAAAATGAGAATAATGAATAACGTTTAGAGTTTTTTGGGAATAAAGAATGCCGTTTAGGCTTTTTTGGAGGTCAAGAAGTCAACTCATGGAATAAGTTGCCCATCTTTGGAATTGTGTTGGAAACTACTTGGAAATGCCATGTAAGCCTTAGAATCTCTTGGATTTGGTCAACAACTCTAAACGTTTCAAGCACAAAAATTCCAAACCTTTCTTGATTCTATAGTGATATGGTGTGGTGTTTGATTTTGGGACAAATTGTACCTAGAATTAGTCCATTTTCCCACCGATTCTGCAGCATAGGGGTATTTGCCACCTTTTATGTTGGGTGAAGGTTTTGTTCACTCAAGCCAATACTTTTAGACTTGGGTGGAATTCTTAGTTGGTTGAACCATCCTTGGTGGGCACTATATCATGGTTTGCCACCTTTTTGCTTTTGCCAAGTGGAACAATTTGTCACTTAAACCATGTTTCTAATGTAGTTGAAGATTCTACATAGCTCACCCATCCCAAAAGTATGCCCAAAAGAGTTAGGTGAAGTTTTGGTTTATTTGAACCACTTTTTGGATTACCTAAATTCTTTGAAATTGGCCATAATGGCCTAGGTATGCACCTCCAACACTTTAGTCACTTTTTGGATAACTTAAAATCATTGAAATTGGCCATAATAGCTTAGGTGCACACCTCCCACACTTGAGCCACTTAGGCAAAATATTAGATGGCTGAATCCTTGATAAGGTGCACTTGGCAGAATTGTTTTTTACTTGTGCCCAAAAATTCCATCACTTAAGCGAATTTTTCATGTGCCAAGTGGAGTTATCATTCACTTGAACTATTCTCACAAGTCTTGGGCAGAAGTCTAAGACACTAAAACACTAAGCCACTTTTTAAAAGTTGGCGGAATTCTGGGTGGCTAAGCCACTTAATATGTGTGTGTATGCTTATGAGACAGAAAATTCAAGTCATGATGCCACCTTCCCTTTGCCTAAGGCAGAACTTGGCGATCGCTTAGCCATTTGTTAGGACATAAGGTGGAATTTCTGAGTGTTTTTGCCATCTTACAAATGCATTGAGTGGAAGTTTGGTGGGAGTTGACAACCATGTTGCCACTTCAATATTGCTGGGTGGAATTATCAAGTGGCTAAGCCACTACAAATGTGTGCTCAAAGCAGACTTGCCATATTTTCATTCCTTCCTTTTTTCTGATGCCATTGACATCATAGCTAACATTGTCATTATTTCATTTTAGGATAGCTGCAACCTCCATCATCTTGCAAAAGTTTTTAGTTGAAAAACCAAGACCAAGACATGATAGCTTTGGCAACTTATGGGGAAGACTACAAATTAGATTTGTTTAACACACAACGATGATTAATCTTAATGGCAAGCGGGAAAAAGCAAGTACAAAGATTGAGTTCTTTAGTGGTGCAACAGTAATTCATTTTGATGAATTTCAATTTTTTCTATGATAAGCAGAGAACTCTGTAACTTAGTAGCGAACTTTGTAACTTAGCTAGATAGAAGCTTTGCCCATACATTCACCAAAAAGGATTAGGAGCCAAATTTTTGAGTTAAATAGCTTTTAGGTCATAAATAGGTCTTCATACTTTAAGTCTCCTTGGATTGATGTTCTATCAAATTCTCAAGTTAAAAAAGGAAAACTCTTGAGAGACTTGTTATTTCTCTTTGTAGGACTTAGGTTCCCTGACTTAAAAGTATAATTTTGTTAACGCATTGCCAAGTTATTGTGGACTTCTTAGAGTGATTGAGAAGATTGATTAACTTGCAAAATATAGTTGATATTATCTGAAGATGCACTAAATTCTCCATTTAAATAATTTAAAAAAGGCATTTTTGTCATTTTTATAGTGCATTTTAATTTTGTGATGCTTAGGAAGGTGGAATGAAACACTGTCTTAATATGGGTGACTGATGACAGAAGTGGGAAGTTTTAAAACTTGTGTTTGTTTGCCAAGGAAGCAAATAGAGTCATTGAATTTTTACGAACATGATTTGATTAAGGACCATGATGTAGCTAAGATGGGGAATATTTTAAAGGCTGGAAAAATAAGCAAGAATGAATCAAGGGGGGGAACTTGAAACTTAATGAGGGTGCAATGAAAATAGAATTGTATCTACACTCCTAGCAAGTCTTATGTCAGATCCCCAGTTTTAGACAACTTCTGTAGACTTATTTAAGATATTGTGTATTTGAAGGTGTTATAAATCAAAGTTTGCATGGGTAAGGGAGGGGCTAAAGCATCTCAAGGGCCTAGGGGGAGGAGGTATTAGAATGGGTACTAATCAAGAGAAAAGTAAACATACATAGGATAAAAGCTTGCTGTACTAAATGTGTCCTGATGGGACTGTTAACATTGTTGAAGTTATTCTTCTTCATACATCTGAGAGAAAAGTATCAAGTTCGTCAACTAAAAAGTCTTTGCAAAATCATTAATCTCATACTCTTCTATTTCTTCCATATATCTGCATTATATTTGAAACCTGATACTTAATCCAACCTTTTGTCAGCAAAAAGGCAAAGTAAAGAGCATCAAAGCCTCTTTTTCTTTCAAAGAAAGACTTTTAATCAATTCAGTGCAGTTTCTTCTGTTTATTTTTTTTCAGATCCTTATTAATAACACCGTCCAACTCTCTATTCACAAATACAGTCATCATTCTATTCTTTCAAATGGCTAAGTTTTCAAAGCCCCATTCGTTCTACTCTATTCTTTCCATTCATTGCTTTTTTTAAGTTTTTAAAAATTTTCTTAATTTTTTATTTTTAACATTATTTTAAGTGAACCATAGGGAGACTTCCAACATAAAGTGTATTATGTTTTCTATAACTAGAAGTAACTGCTAATCATTGAGGAAAATTAGGTTAAAATTATTTTAAGTAAACCATAGGGAGTCTTCCAACATAAAATGTATTATGTTTTCTATAACTAAAGTAACTGCCAACCACGGAGGAAAATTAGGTTAAAATTATTTTAAGTAAACCATAGGGAGGCTTCCAACATAAAGTGTATTATTGTTTCTATAACTAGAAGTAACTGCCAATCATTGAGGAAAGTTAGGATTTATGGCATTTCCATGGACTTTTGCCATTTATTTTCTACGTCAATTTACTTTTCTAAGCATATATGACTTGTATTTGTGACCATTGCATTAATTATTTTGACACTAAAGTGATGAATCCATCATAAGAGAAGTTTGAAAGATCAAAAATAAATTGTTGAAAACACAAGGGAGAGGAAATGTTTTTGTTCCCTCCAAATGCCAAAGAACATAAGAGCTTATAATACATACGCTTCAATATTCTTCTAAGAATAGAATGAGTGATGCAAGAGTATGAAGTATTAGTAAGTACAACATTTCCACTGATTGAATGAGAGTAATTCAAGGTTGCAAGTGTTGGGTGTAATCAATTTTTTTATGGTAGTGACTCATAGTTGCAGGAATCTTTAAAAAATCATGATTCATTGCAATTAATCTTTGCTTGGCTTCACCATAGATTTTTTCCCCAGCCTCTCTAGTTTTTTCAAATAACTGGTCAATCTAGTTTTTTGGCTAACAGAGCATGGTTTAATTGCATGCATTTCCTGAGTTTTTCATAACTTCAAAAAGATTCATGATTGAATTGCAATTTTTGCTAAGTTGCCAGTTTGGGTATGGGTTTAAGTAGATGGGTACAACAATTTTTTTCCTTGGGTCTGGTATGGCTGCTTATATATATATATATATATATAATATTAAAAGTATATTAAAATACACATAATTTGCGAAAAAAATATACAGAATTGAAAACACATTTTTTTATATTAATGATAGAGTGGAAAACTTAATACACTGTTTTCAGCAACCTCAACCCTGAGACTGCAAAACCAACTTTTAAGCACAATAGGAACACCAAAAACATTACTGTTCTAGGACAGATTAAAATGCTTTACAAAAGTTTACAAGAGGCTGAAAGTCTAGAATTAAAACTGTGGGACGATCAACTTCCAGCCTATCTTTCAATTGAATTTTCTTCAAAGGATTGAATAGCAACCAAATCAGATTTTGTGGCAGTTTAGATCACATTAAATTCTCTTTGGAGCTCCCTCATGGCACTTAGAAACATTTCCCGCTCTTCCTCTTCCAGCTGACAGACATGGCCACAACGAATTGAAAACACATTTGATACTTGATAGTATGATAGTGATAAAGATAATTAATAATACAATGTTATATTGATTCCCCCCATGCTTGCCTTGGCTTGCAATGCATTATATACAGGGGTGCCCATGACATGGATCCCCAAGCCTTAGCCTTTCAAATGTGTCTTTTGGGGTTGAGGTGAGGCTTGTTTATGGTGGTTCTGCTACATTGAAGGATGCCACTTTAGTGGCATTTTGAGATTGCATCACAAATGTGGAGAGCACACATTGTAGAATGGGCTCTGTTGTTGGGTCACATCCCTACCACATGATTGTATGCAAATTTATTAAAGTGATTGGCAAAGAAATATGAAGATAGGTCATGGAAAAGTTTGGGAGGAGGGGGGAAGGGGGATGTGAATCTCAATGTACTATTTGGTAAGGTGGGTTTGTTTGTCTACTTTTTGGGTGGCTGTGGGTTCTCCAGAAAATGGTTGGGCATGGCCTGACTACCTTGGGTACCTTGTGGCACTCAAGTTGCGCCAAACATTCCCATAGGGTACTCAGAGTGGTTGGGCTGTGCCCTAACCGTCCCAAATGCATACCCACTTTTACTGCAGTTGCCATCTGGAATGGCAATAGGACCCAGACTTGTAGAATCCAGTAACATAGGATTTTTGTATATAATCTTGCATTTCGGGCAATCCTACTCATTTTTACAATGATTTTTTTGACAGTAATTTTAACATTTAAAAAAAATAGTACACCATAACCCTAACCTAACACTAACCCGATCTGATTTTTCTTATCTTTTGGTTTGCCAAGTTATTCTTGAGAAAGATTTTTTCTACTATGGAACTCTATACAACAAATTGCAGTGATTATATCAATTATTGTGTATTGGATTGATTATTTTATTTTAGAAATGCATATTTAAGTTAGTAGCTGGCTAAAACAATACTTGATAGAGAAGGCTCAACGAAGTACTATTGTGGAGTTATTAGTCATCAATTCCCCATTTCACGGGGAAGCTATGTATCTGCTAGAGGGTGCAATTCTCTGTAAACAAGCCCACATATGGGGCTGAACTTTTAAAAATAACTTGTAGTCTTTTTACTATGAGAAGTATTTCTAGAAAATCCATGCACCTTCAATAGGTCATACATGAAACACCAAGTTTTTTTGTGGATTCCCCCATATCTCACCCACTGATTAAGTGGCGAATCCCTACTGCTGAGTGGATGCCTGCTGCAAAGTGGATGAATTATTCATTATTGTAATTTCTTTCCCCCCACTGAATAAGTGGTTGTGTGGATTCTTCATGGTCGGTTCTCCACCTGCTTCATTTCAGCATTGTTCTTCATTCCAGTTTGGTTGCTAACAACCCCTTCCCATATGCTATCACCTCGCCTCTCAAAGGATCTTGGTGAACATTCTTGGTGAAGGTTACTTTCAGTTGTTTAAAGATTTTGGGTTAATCCTTAACGGGTGCTTGTTGTATTGAATTGTTTATCAAAATTCAAGGAAAAATTTGGTTGGCATATTTTAGTGGTATCGAGCCTGTTTCCTACCATCCGTGAGTTCGCAATTGTCGGTGTGGCGGAAATCAGATACTACTCCGTGGGTTGAATAGAGTTCAATTTCAGTTTTCAGAAGTTTCGAAGATGATGCATATTCTGAAGTTTAGAAGCAGTGAGTTATCGGAATTAATCAAGACTTTTGAAGAAGAAATAAGTTTTGCAAGGTCACTTCGCATCGCAAGAACAAGGCTCAATGAAGAATGTCAAACAAGGGAAGAAGAAGTGAGAATACTTCTTTCGTTGGAACAATGTTTGAGCCAGGTGAAACAACCACCTTCAGAGTTAATTAAAACAACAATGATATATGCAGTGACCTCTTTGAAACATCCTTATTGGTTGAGGCATCCAGATGAAGAAGTAAATTTGCTGGTTACTCCATGCCTCAGTGAAGTGATGAGAATCTTGGCACCCCTAGTGCCCTATGATGATAAAACTATGGAGAGAGTTCTTCATATGTTTGTGGAAAGCTTTCAAGATCTTGATGAATCTGACAACAATCAGTACTCCAGAAGAGTTGCTATATTGAAGATATTTTCAGAACTCAAAACAAGTAAGTTGCTGGTTGAATTGGGTATGCAAGATCGAATATATTATTTGATCCATTACCTCTTCATTTTGTTGTACCCAAACCAATTTTTTTGCTTCATTAAGGCATTTTGCTTAAAAGAGTCTAAACCTTGCTAAAATGATGTCAAATACAGTTTTTGGGCAATATCAAGCATGGACTTTGGTCAGTGTTGTGTCAGTCAAAAGCAGTATCTGTTGATCAGAACCTGAATCGGGACTCAGAACGAGGCATTTCATGATGGAGGAGCATTTCACGACGAGATTATACCTTTGCATGGTCATTTCAGTGACCAAGACGAAGATTTCAGTGGTCAAATTTATGAGGATTTCTCAGGGAGAAGCAAATCTGCGCCCCTGTAGCTCAGGGGCACCCTTCTCTTTGAAAGCCCAGATTTTGTGGCATGTGCTCATAAACGTAGTCAATCTCTTCATAATTAGCCCAGTTATCCGTCAAGCTATCCTGCGAAGTTATCCGAGGTCTACAACTCCAGTAACTGACATTAGAAGCTGAGGTATAGGAGATTGCAGTTTGCAAAAGTTGATCAGTTTTCAGCTTTTTGCGCCCTTGTAGCCCAGGGGCGCCCTTCTTAAAGAGGGTCTAGATTCTGGCATTCTTGCTTGTTGATGCATTTAATCTCTTCACGACTAGTCTGGCTATTCGATGAGCTATCGAATGTAGACATCCGAGACCCAGAGCTCTGGTAGTCGAGATCAAAAGATGAGGTTATGAGGAGGCTTCACATCACAGAAAGTTCTCTAATGGTAAAACTGCGCCCTTGTAGCTCAAGGGCGCCCTTCAAGATGACCCCTGAGATGGATAAGTTTGCAGATGAGGTCTTCCTGAGATCTTTACTAATCTAGTCTAGCTTCGCAGCACACCAGTCAGCCTGTCAATTCGATATCCTAGGAGATTGTGGCAGAGATTCTACCAGGCATGTAAATCAGTAGGTGGAGAAACATGAAACATACACTGTAGCCTCTGTAGGCTAGGGGCGCCCAACCTTTAGGCCTTCCAGATGGGGTTATTTGCTTTCAAAGTCTTCACGGGACTTGTGCGCAATTACTCTAGCTATCCAATGAGCCCAATCGTCAGCCTCCGGGATTTGGCAAACGCTCGTACGTGTGAGGTCTTTGCAAAATACTGAAAAACGAAGACAGCTTGAAAAATGGCCAAGGCTGGTCGTATATTTCATCTTGGGAAAGACGCCCTTATCTTTGAGGTCTTAGAAGCAGTTTTCTTGCTTCGTCACCTGCAGAG
>VDFB02244706.1:0-15333 GCA_007258455.2 Sequoia sempervirens | reverse complement strand
CATTTTGTGTGCCCTTATCCTTGAGTCCAAGTGGTTCACATGCCTCAGAATGATCAAATTCCTCTTGACCAAATTAATTTTCCCACCTGAATTCCACTAAGTCTTTTTCTTTCACGAAAATGCCCTTATGGGTTTCCCTTCGCCTATTGCGCCAACATACTCCAAGCCTCGCGGACCCACAGTTGTAGGTCGCCTCATGTGGGTCACCGTTGAGTAGTGACTGACACCCAACTTCCACCTGCATGGTGGGGTCCACACTTAGTTTCTCAGTCCAAGCCTTGACAAAGCATCCAAATGAGTGTGGGTCTTTACATGTCACCTAACCCAAGTTTTCCATACCAATAAATCAAAGCATGCTATTAATGGAAATTGGCCTATGAACACTGCTCCCTTCCCTTCAGTTTAATCCAAGGCATTCAAATTTGAAAGAGAAACAAAGTCCCCCCTTTTTTTCACTTTTTGCCTTAGTCTTGCTAACTTGGTCCTTGCTCACTTGCTTCACTTTTTTCTTCATTTTTTGATTTTGGGAACAAGTTTCCTATGGATTTGGTTTATTTTTGTGATGCCTAAGTGAATTTCCAAGGTTTTGCTAAAATTTGGGAAGTTGCAAAAATTTCCTTACAGGATACCATCCCTTCATTATTGTTCATGGGAACTTTCCTTGTTTGCCACCATCCCTCCTTTGCCATCCATAGAAACTTCCTTGTGGGCCACCATGTGTGGGTCGCCATGTGCTCATTGTCCTCTCAAAAGGGTGACAACCCTTTGGATTCCCCCTTCCAAATTTTTTCATTTTCAAAATGAGTTAAATCTTAAGGAAATATGTCTTGGCACTCTTTCTACCTCTTTTCCCACATGCTAAAATTGAAAAATCACAAATTTACTAAGTTTTGTGAAGTTGTGGAACTTTCCTTACAGGTCATCATCCCTTTGTCACCATCCATGCAAACTTTTCTTGCAGGTCATCATCCCTCCATCACCATCCATGGGAAATTTCTTTGTGGGCCACCATCCCTCCATTTCTATTCATGGAAACTTTCCTTGTAGACCACCATCCCTCTGTTACCGTCTATGGTAACTTTCCTTCCATTTCATCGTCCCTCCATCACCATTCATGGGAACTTTCCTTATGATACGCCATCCCTCCATTATCATCTGTTGGAACTTTCTTTGTGAGCTATCGTCCCTACATCGCCATCCATCTGTCTACCTCCATTGTTGTCCATCCATCATTTGTCTATCATCCATTGCCCTCCGTCCATTGCTTGTCATCCATCACCCACCATCCATTGTTTTTTATCCTTCTGCCTTGTGGTGCCCATATCCCTCAACCCACATTTATGTTTGTGGTCCAAATGAGCTCCAAATACAAATATTATGATCTTTTAATGATGCATGGTTTGATCTAACGATGTGTTTGTAGGATTTGACTAATATTTTCCTTGATTTATGTATGAAGGCACTTACTACACTTCGTGTATGCAAAATTTATGAAACCTACTATGGGTCTATCAAGGAGGCCCATTGAGAAAGATAAATAAGGAAGAGGCAAATTGCTCCTATCACCATTCATTTTATGCTCACCTCTCCTCCTAGCACCCATCAACAAAGCTGACATTAGAGGGGGCAGTTGTTTTATCTTTCATCAAATGATCATGATTTATCAAGAGTTTCCCACCCACATCAGAAGCACCATGTTTTCTCTTCGATAATATAAATTTGCAAGAAGATTCATTTGATCGACTAAAATAAATGTTGCAAATGTATCAGACAAAGGGTATCTTCCTACGAGTTTTTTAGCTGCATCAAAGAATGTTGTCACTACAAGAAAAAATTGCTACAATGTCAAGGTCACTAAAAGAAAAAATAGGTTACAAGAAAAAATAGGGAAGAGGACAAAATAGCCTATTTTAAACTAAGAAATATTGGGTGTAGGTGAAACCCTAACTTGTATTAAATCTAAGCCACACATTATGAATTAATCCTAGCCATTTATTTGGCCTTTGGAAAACTATAATAAGGGGCTTTCTACTCATTTGTAAATGGTTGTAGAGCTATTGTAAAGGCATTCTATAGTAATAGAAAGCTACATTGCATGATTTACAGGTGTTTCTCTTGAATTTGTTCATTATGTATGCATGGTTCTACTTCCATGTTTATTTTGGTTGTTAGTTTCTTGAGTGTTAGTGATAATGGTGTTTTCTATTACAGTATTTGATGAATTTCTAGCTCATATTTTTTTTTCTTTGTTGATGATGAATCACTTTGTAAAACTATTCTGAGCTTCTTTACTTCATTGTTTCAACTTAGTTCAATTACATGTTCATGATGTGTGTATGTAATTTGAAATCTATAGTTGTTAGGAGATTTCACTGGTTTTGCATAACTCTAGACCTTCCTCTTGGCCAAGAAAAACCTAGTTTAGGAAGTTTGTCTATTGCAGTAGCCTCCATAATTACTATTCATTCATAGCTTTAGGTCTAGGAACTTCTCCCTTTCCCTGCCCTTTTTTCTTTTTTTTATAGTGACTTTGAACAAGGTTCATTGCACATTGTAAAGCCAAATCTACAATTGAAATAGGATTTCTAGACTACTATTTGAACCTATAACAACTAAACAATAATTTCTACACTTTAAGAACTCCATTTACAAACCCAACTTCCAATGCTTTGTAACTCATCTGTAAGTCTACCCTATGATTATGAACACAACACATCAACCAATTGAGGTATTCCAAGCACTATCAAGACCTAACATCTAAGAGATCTTAGGGTAATTTTAAAATTGTTAGAGATTTCCTTTCAAGAGAGATGATGCACCTATGCATTTCATGTATTGAGAACATGCAAAAACACCCATCAACAACATTGATGGACTCTAAATCCATGTAAATTTTTAGAAATTTTGAATGTTTCATTTAGTTCTACGTCATAACACTCAAAAAGCATCAAACTGTGTCAAAATTTCTACTCCCAACAACAAAAGATTAATTGAAAAAACAAAAATATAATCGTAAAAAGATGAAATGCAAAGATCACTTACAAAAGAGAATGTGATAAACAAAAGTATTACAGGGTTGATTTCTTGAACGCATTATAATTTTCCCTTTGCTTATTAAATTCAAGTTCATTCTTGAGTCATCCCTAACACAAAATGCATATACCTCGTAATGCAAACTAAACTTAAATAAATTCTAAATAAAAATGCTAAATAAACCCTCTATTTATTCTGAGAGAAATTATGTGTTCATCTTCATCATAATTCTTTTTCAGTCATAGATAATTTTCTCAAAATCGTAATTGAGGCATCTTATTGTTGGAATTGAAGTCCAACCATCAAATGTCTTTTAGTCTTCCCATTCTTATGACTCTTCATTTACCCTAAAGAGAACACTATAAACTTCACTATCTCCTTCATTTGTAGACAGATGAAGAGTTTATTCTTACTATTGTAAGTAATAAAAACCATTTTCCCTACTTTACCTGTGGACATAGCCAATCTTTGGTGAACCATGCAAATTGGTATTTTTGCTATTTATCTCTTTTTGTGTATCTAATTTTTGTTATATTTTTTTTAGTTAATTGATATTTTTATCTACACTATAAACTCAACAACTAGTATCAAAGCATAGGAGAAGTTTTGGAGATTGAGTAGAGATGGAAGAGGCAAAAATTGAAAAACAATTGGTTAGAATTTTGAGATTTTGGAAGCCACATCAAAAAATGGGGTTGTAGAGTTGCAAGTCGTTGGCTTGGTTTGTTTCTCTAGAGGATGAAAGTGAAAGCCTCACAATTGAACATCCACAAGTTCTCATATGAGATTTTCTTTCCAATCCTTTTCTCCTTTGGAATTTGAAAAGATAAGTGAAAAGATGATCCTCAATTAATGAAATAAACCATTGTATTAACAACCTGTTCCCAAAATTATTTACCCAATCTAACATTCAAGAGCATGCTACGAGATCTCTCCTGAATTGTCCTATTTAACCTCTCAGCTACACTATTTTCTTTGAGGGGTCAAAGGGACAATTTTAATCCTCTTTATACCATTCTCTAAACAAAAATATCCAAAATCTAAAGAATAGAATTCCCCTCCATTATCAATTTTTAAAAATTTAATCTTATGACCAGTTTGATTTTTAGCTAATGATTTAAATTATTGAAGAAGAAAACTATATAATATATATGTTTTAGCATATACACCCAAACTTTTCTAGTGCAATTGTCAAGAAAAGTAACAAAATAATTTGACTCACCAATAAAAGTTACCTCCATAGGACAAAATACATTAGAGAACTCACTAACTCCAATGGTCTTCCCTTCTTCCCATGTGCCAAGGAGTTGATTATCTTTTTTTTTTTTTTTATCATAAATACAATGCTCACATAGCTCTAAGTCAAAATATTTTTGGTGGAGAAGTTGATCCCTTTTGAGAAATATTTCAAGGCCCTTATTGCTCTTATGACCAAGCCTCTTGTGACAAATTTTTGTCCTGCTATCAACAACTTCCATGGAAGCTCCCACTTCAGCGTGACTCTCTAGCATATAGATAAAGTTCTTGATTTGTAGCCTCTCGCAATCATGAAGTCTCCTTTGGTCATCTTACATGTGCTTGACTCAAAGGTGATGCAACAAGCTTGAGTATCAAGATATCCTACATAAATTAGATTCATCTTGAGTTGAGGAACAAGTTGCACATCTTGCAACAACCAACTATTAGAGTTTTTCAATTTCAATAAAACATCTCCTTTTTCAATAATATCACACGACTCATTATCACCAAGATGAACCTTACCAAGTTTACCCTCTTAATAATTTCTGAAAACTTCTTAGCATCCAGAGTTGTATGAAAGGACTCACTAGAATCTAATACCCATCTATCATTTTTTAGCTTCTACATCCTTCAAACTATTTAGTGATAAGAAAATTTTGATTTCTATAGATGGTCATTGAATATTCAAAAATTAGTTGAAAATTTGTAGAGTGTTAATGCCATCCAATCCTTTCTTTCGACAAGCTAATATTGTTTTCATAGTAGGAGTGAGTAAAAAAAGATAGGTAAGTAGAGGTATAGGGTCATAAAATGTGTTTATGTTCAAATGAACCAATTTTAGATTCTCCAACAATAACATTTCCTCTAAACACCACAGTGATAATGTATGCATTGCACCATCAAAAGATCAAATCAAGAATATCAATACTTTAGAGACATTGAGTCAAGGAAAGATTACAAAAAATGAAAAAAATATACTAGACATGCAATTTTGATATTCCTATCAATGATTTTTTCTCCTCTAATATTATAATTCAAGGTTCAAATGGAGTATTTACAACCCTAAAAAATATTAGAAGCAAAATGCATTAAAGTAATAAATGGAGAATAATACACTATTATTAACACCTTAGCTAAATATGTTATATTGAAAGTGGTTGGCAATTTGTCACATTCACAGATTGTTTGAAAAAGAGAGAATTAACAATATTTTTAATAAAATAATCCATTAAAAAATTTCCCCATACCGTTGCACGAAATTAGTCTTTTCTATGCACATTTGTTTCAAGTCTGGAATTTTTTTTAGAATCATTACATCATGCAATAAGACAATCCTGTCTAGGAAGTTAATTTTTCTTAGTGATTTAAGAGTTGTAAATGTTTTGAGTTGTGCATCTATACATAGACTTAAACATGTTGGCAAGAAGAATTCCATCTCATCGATATCAAACATGTCTTCTATTATAAGGCTCACCAATCACTAGTAATTTATTATTATTGCATCAATTTTATAGAAGAAATTGAGAGAAATAAGACTGTTAGAACATATCTTTAATTTCTCACCTCATTTGCAATGACAAAGGACTAAAATTTCCAATAGTGGACATAATTCCAAGATTATCTCAATGGTCTTGAAATTTAGCTTCACCACCAAAATAGTCTAGTATGTTAGTGGGAAGGAAATCCTTGAGAGCTAAAGATCTAAGCATATGGGTTGTTATCCTCAATTTCAATCTCTTACATATTTTAGAGTGGCACCATGAATCCACTCACAAATCTTGCCACTTGTACAGTAGGAGTGGACATTGATAAACTTGAGGACTTCAAGGGTACTAGAATGAACATCAAAATATCATCAATTCTATTTTGAAATCCAACAAAACTATAAGCTAAAGAGAAGAAAACCTCTAAAAATTTTAGATTTTGCTAATATTTCCAAAGGAATTTCCATCTCTTTAGAGATAACAAAAAAATGCATTTCTTGCTTCAAGGGAATTTTACTTAAATAATTTAGGGTTAGTCCATTTCTTTTAGAAGCCATGACTTTCCTTCTATAAGCTATGGAATATTTGAGAGAGGTTGGGCCACTGACAAAGATTAAAGGGCTTACCTCTCATAGCTTACACAAGGGAAGTTATGACACATAAAAGAAAAGGACTTAGCATAAATGATTTACTAGATAGCTTATAGAGCGTCATTATGAGTAAAACTCATTTGAAGCAAGTAGTGCATTTATTTGTTGTCTCCAAAAGATGAAATTTCCTTTGGAAGTTCTTACAAAACCTAAAAATGTTAGGGGATTTCTTCTCCTCATCATGTAGCCCCACTAGATTTCAAAATATGATTGAGGGTATCTTTGAGTGTTATTCTAGTCCCCTTGAACTTTTCAAGCCTAATAATGACTATTCCTATTGTACAAGTGACAAGATTTTTGAGTGGATTCACTGTGCTAGTCTGGAAGATGTGAGAGAGATTAGAATTGACAATAACAAGTCACGACTCTCTAAACTTGAGTTTCCCACATCCTTTTTTTTATACCACACTCTCAAATATTTGGCTCTCAATAATTTCCTTCTTACTAACACTCTTGACTATTTTGGTGGCTTCACCACCCTAGCAAATCTAGATTTTTATAACGTGAAGATGACTGACAAGACCATTGAACTAATGTTGCAATTATGTCCAGTTTTGGGAAATTTAGTCCTTGGTAATTGTAGTGGACTTGAGAGACTAAATATATATTCTAATAGTCTTATTTCTCTTCTCTTAAATCAAAAGTTGGAGAATCTAAAGTGGGTTCATCTAGAGGATCTTCATAAAAAATTGAAGTTTCTTGATACTCTCCAAAAATGGCATGATTAGAAAGAGGCTAAAATTCTGACTCCAATGCAACTCGAACATAGTCAAATGGAGCTACGAAGCCCAAGATATGCTTAGTCAAACCTTGGTCAACTCAAGGCCTAGGTCAAAGAAAAAAGGGTCAAAATTTGACATCATCAAAAGTGGTCAAATTCAGCATCATCTCGAAGAGCTCATCGAGAGCTTTCTGACAACATTCATTTTACAGGAATTAGACTCTATTTGCCTGAGTTACGAGCAACCAAATGTCATAGTTGACTAGAGTTGACCAAGTATAGTGATGACACCAACATTACATCATCATCCTAACATGGACTAACCCTGGCATGACACATGGCATTCGAGTCATCCGTATGGACCAATAACATTCTGACACGTGGTAGCCCAGTCAGTGGACACGTCATCACCCAGTCAACAAACACATCATCACCCAATCAACATACACAACATCAACTAGTTAGCACCACATCATCAACCTAGTCTTTGACCAATGAATCATAGCTTGATGCGTGGATCTCCCTACGGCGGACGTGGGGATCTTCCCCGATGGACATGTGGCTTCTCCCTTTCTCATCCGATGCGAGTAGTTCAACCGTTGGTTAAAGGTTTAGTGGGGGGATTTGAATCCCTCACACCTCATCTGCTAAGAGCCCATGTAGCCATTACAATAGAATATGAGTAAGGACTGTTTTTGTTATATATATTTATTTGACGATTGGTTTTAAAATGACTAGTGGGGGTCGAACTGATGACCCCTGACCAGCCAAAAATTATTGGTCGTTGCACTGTTCAACCATTTCGAAATATTTAGGGAGCTCGTTATGTTTTGTTAAAAGTCTTAAACCCATTTACCCATTATTCTTAAACTTCCCTCCAAATTTAAAACCAATAATCCTTTTTAAGGATTAGATAAAACCTACTAACACAATAAAAGCCTGAAATATAAAATTTGAAGGGCTTTAATAATTTGTAGAAGGCTAATTATGATTTCATCAGAGCATTTTCAAGTAGTTTACTACGTAAAGGGGAATTATGAAGGATTTGCTAAATCTGTAGTATATAAATTTCAAATTCTAGAGCAACTTAGAGATGTTACCTATTTCTTTTAAGGAAATGATACACCTTGAGTATCTCAATTTATCTTATTGTTTCAACCTCACCTTACAGTCAAATATTCTTGAAAACACAACAAACCTGGATGTTGTAAGTTAACAATTATTGCCTCACAATATCACATATCAGGTTTCTCTAAGAGAGCTTGAGTTTAGTGAGACCAAAAAATTGAGGGAATTACCAATTAACATTAGTCAACTAAGAAAATTGGAAGGGCTCAACATTTTTGAGTGTCCATTGTTGACAAGGTTGCTAACTTCTTTGGGAAACTTGACCACCTTGGCCACTATTATAGTTGAAATATGCCTAGAGTTATATGAGATGTCGAGTTTGAGAGAATTGGTTTCCTTAAATAATCTTGTTGTTAAAGATCCTCGTAAATAGAAAAAATAGAAGTTAGACAGTTGTCTAGTCTTCAAACTTTGATAATAGAAAATTGTCCATAGTTAAATTAGATGTTGAGTATAACAAAATTAGATTCCATAAATAATATTGATGTCAAAAGGGACAAAAAGAGGTTGTGGACGCTTGTATGGAAATTAGTCTTGATTGAGAAAGAATTGCAGTGAAGAGGAACATAACTTGTTTGGGCATCAACAAAAGGTTTATTTAGTGTTTGTATCTACAACTTATTTTTGTGGATTTTGTAGTTGGACTTGGATAAATATTATTCTTACACATTGAAGGTGGGAAAGTATGTTCATTTCATGTACTAGAGGACTGAAGAATGAATTTGATATTAATAAGTGATTGGTAAATTATAATTATTGAACATTTTCTCCCCACCACTTTCTATTTGAAAAATAGCTCGAATTAACAATATTTTCAATAAAATAATCCATTAAAAAACTACCCCTATTGTTGGGCAATGAGTCTTGTCTCTGCACATTTGTTCTAAATCTAGAAATTCTCTTAGAATTATTACATCGCGCACAAAGACAATCCTATCTAGGTAGTTAATTTTTATTAGTGATTTTAGAGTTCTAAATGCTTTGAGTTGTGCATTTGTACATAGACTTAAACATGTTGGCAAGAAGAATTCCATCTCATCGATATCAAACATGTCTTCTATTATAAGGCTCGCCAATCATGGGTAATTTATTATTATTGCATCAATTTTAGAGGAGAAATTGAGAGAAATAAGGCTATCAAAACATATCTTTAATCTCTCATTTCACTTGCAATGATCAAGGACTAGAATTTCAAAAAGTGGACATAATTCCAACATTAGCTCAATGGTCCTAGCATTTAACTTCATGTTACAAAAATTCAGTGTTGTCAAGCCAGTGAAGCCACCAAAACAGTCTCATATGTTAGTGAGAAGCAAAATTCTTGAGAACCAAAGATCTAAGTTTGTGGTATGAAAAAATGGATGTGGGAACCTCAAATTTAGAAAGATGTGAATTGTTATCTTCAATTCTAATCTCTCTTACATATTTTTGAGTGGCACCATGAATCCACTCACAAATCTTGTCACTTGTACAATAGGAGCGGACATTGATAAACTCGAGGACTTCAAGGGGACCAAAATGAACCTCAAAAATATCATCAATTCTATTTTGAAATCCAACAAACCTACAAGTTGAAGGGAAGAAATACCCTTAAAATTTTATATTTTGTAAGAATGTCCAAAGGAATTCCCATCTCTTAGAGATAACAAAACAACACACTGCTTGCTTCAAGGGAAATTCACTTAAATTGTTTAGGGCTAGTTAATTTCTTTTAGGAGCCATGGCTTCCTTTTTGTAAGCTATGAAATATTTGAAGAAGGTTGGGGCACTGAGAGAGATCAAAAGGCTTACCTCTCATAGCTTACACAAGGGTTCAAGTTATGACACATAAAAGAAAAGGACTAAGCATAAATGATTTACCAAATAGCTTATAGAGCTTCATTTTGAGTAAAATTCCTTTGAAGCAACCAATGCATTATTTTGTTCTCTTGAAAATATGAAAATTCCTTTGAAAGTTCTTACAAAACCTAAAATTTTTAGGGGATTTCTTCTCTTCATCATGTAGCCCCATTGAATTTCAAAATATAATTGATGGTATCTTTGAGCATCATTCCAGTCCCCTTGAACTTTTTGAGCTTAATAACGACCATTCCTATTGTACAAGTGACAAGATTTTTGAGTGGATTCGTTGTGTTGCTCTAAAAGATGTGAGAGAGATTAGAATTGAGAATAACAAGTCACAACTATCTAAATTTGAGGTTCCCACATCCTTTATTTTTATGCCACAACCTCAAATCTTTGACTCTCAAGTATTTCCTTCTCACTAACATGCTCGACTATTTTGGTGGCTTTTCCAGCCTAGCAACTCTAGATTTTTATAATGTGAAGCTGAATGACAAGACTATTGAGCTAATATTGCAGTTATGTCGAGTTTTGAAAATTTTAGTCCTTGGTAATTGCAGTGGACTTGAGAGATTAAAGAAATGTTCTGGGAGTCTTATTTCTCTCCTCTTAAATCAAAAGTTGAAGAATCTAAAGTGCGTTCATCTGAACATAACCTCATTTGATTATGCTGAGAAAATCTTACCTCTACTTGACTATCATTTTGGACTTGCTCCTACTATGAAAACAATATTAGCTTTCCAAGGAAAGGATTTGATGGCATTAATGCTCTCCGATTTGTCGACTGTTGTTGAATTTTCAACGACCATCAACTAAAATAAAAATTCTGAATAAATTGAAGGAAGTGAGATTTCGTCAACCTTCAAATTCTTCCTAGGTCAATAGGCCATCTCAACCATTTGAAAAGACTATCCTGTAAATTCTTAAGTGCAGGAGAACACAATAAAATCACAGAAAACAGAGGAAGCACAATTCTAGAATCTTAGACATAACCAATAAACATTGAAAGGAACAATAAACACTAAAAACACAGAAACAAAGAACAGAGAATTCGTTTTACACAAGCACACAGGAGTTTCTTATTTCCGTGATAATCAAAACCATTACAAGGTTTCCCATTTCAATTTCTTCTACATGCAATTTATCATGCATATTACAAACTATAAATAGACTGATTGTTATAAAGCAATTCAATCTGTGCATGGAGTGAATGTCGTCATCAACTTGCATGGCGGTGAGGTAATGCATGGCGGTGCAGAACTGAAGATGAGCATCACTTCCCAACATATCCTTGGTTGATTTCTACCATGGAGGTACGTCACTGTTGAGCCTGCCAGAAGAGTTTTATCAACTTCACTCGCTGGAGCATCTGGCCTTACGAGGATGCCACTAGCTATCAAGTCTGCCTAACCGTTTTTGGGAATTTGTTAAACCTGTGGTATAGAAATTTGAGCAACTATAACAGCTTAGAGATGTTGCCTGTTTCTTTTAAGCAGCTGATACACCTCGAGTATCTCAATTTATCTTACTGTTTCAACCTCACTTTACAGTCAAATATTTTTGAAAACGCAACAAACTTCAAGGTTTTTGATGTTTTAGGAAGCTGTAAGTTACAAGTATTTCCTCACAATATCACAAATCAAGTTTCTCTAAGAGAGCTCGATTTTGAGAGCAGCAGCTTGAGGGAATTACCAGCAAACATTGGTCAACTAAGCAAATTGGAAGGGCTCAACATTTTTGAGTGTCCATTGTTGACAAGGTTGCTGACTTATTTGGGAAACTTGTCCGGCTTGGCCACTCTTATAGTTGAAAGATGCCCAGAGTTATATGAGATGTTGAGTTTGACAGGATTAGTTTTCTTAAATAATCTTCTTGTTAAAGATCATATAAAATACATAAAAATAGAAGTTCGACAGCTATCTAGTCTTAAAATTTTGATGATAGAAAATTGTCCACACTTAAATGAGATGCGGAGTTTAACAAAATTAGATTCCTTAAATAGTCTTGATGTCAAATAGAAAAAATTAGAAAAAATTAGAAGGTTTAAAAGATTTGACGTAAGTAGAGATTAGTCTTGCCTGAAAAGAATTGTAGTGAAGAGGAATATAACTTCTCTAGGCGTCAACAGAGGGTTTATTTAGTGTTTGTATTTATAATTTATTTTCGTGGATTTTGCAGTTGGAAGGATAAATGTTATTATTACATATGGGTAAGTATAACTAGCGCTTGCACCTCAATGAGTTGCAATGGTTACACCGATAGCAGGATATCCTATGGCAATTTATTGCAATTTATTGAAGGGTAGGGGAAAAATCGCAAGAAAATGTTAATGGCTTTTCTTAAGACTAACTATTTATAGCAAAATTCAATTGATGATGTGATGGGAGAAGATTTGAATATTAACAAATGGAACTTTATTTAAATCGGTATACTATGCTAAATGGATTCACAACATAATAATTTTTGTATAATGGAAGAAGACCTATGACTTAAAAGATCGATTGGATTAAGAATAGTTTTTGTGAGAGAGAGATACTTAGAGATGGAGAGATAGGGAGAGAGATAGAGTAAGAGGGAGATAGAGAGAGAGAGAGGTATGTTAGAATGTTAGATAAATTATATTAAGTGTGAAAAGGATACATTGAAGAGGTCTTAAAGGTGAACTATCATATCCTTAATTAAATGACATGCTACCTTAAGTATAACTCCCCAAGGACACATGTCATCCTTGGATTATTGACATGAAACAACTAATCAAAAGTTAGTTTCTTTTTTCTCCATCTCTCTTTCTCTTTGTATCTTTGATATTTCTCTCCCATGCTCTATGTCTCCTTGTCTCTTCATCTCTCTTTCAATCTTTGTCTCCATCTATATATCTCACTTTCTATTTATATCTCTATTCCTCCTCTCAATCTCTTTATTTCTCTCCCTTCTTCTCTCTCTATCTCCATCTATATCTCACTTTCTATTTATATCTCTATTCCTCTTTCTCTTTGTCTCTTTATTTCTTTCTCCCTCCCTCCCTCCCTCCCTCTCTCTCTCTCTCTCTCTCTCTCTCTCCCTATATATCCATCTAAATCTCTATTCCTTTCATTCTCTATCTTATGAGTTTCTCTCTTACGTATATCTACCTCTCTCTCTATATATATATAAAATTGTCTCTATTATATTTTTTATATGCTAATTTGATTTGTACTATATAAAAATCTATTTATTATTAATTAGCCAATAAGCTACATATAGTGTGATATTTTAGCCAAAAATAAGTCTCAGGCGTGCAAACCATTATTGAGTTGCTGGGAAACAAGTTACACACCTGCAAACCACTGTTGAGTTGCTAGAAAGTTTAATGGTAAATCAACTTGCATTTAATAGTAAAATCCTCCAAAATCTCAATTATCATGTAAAAGCCACATACAAATTGATTTTCCAACTAAATGGGAAGTTTCTATTTTTTGCAATAATTTTTTCAATTTGATGGCAACTTTTCTTTTTCATTCATTTAATGGTAAATCAGCTTGCATTTAATAGTAAAATCCTCCAAAATATCATGTGAAAGCCTCCAAAATCTCAATTATCATGTAAAAGCAACATACAAATTGATTTGCCAACTAAATGAGAACTTTCTATTTTCATTTGCAGTATTTTTTTCAATTTCATGGCAACTTTTCTTTTTCATTTGCATTGCTTAATGTTTTAAATTTGCATGAAAATATGTCAAAATCAAACAATACTCAATTTTTTAAAAGAAAAAAATCTAAGTTTGCCTATTTCACTCCATTATTTATTTGTCGTTGGTAATGAGAGTTTTGTAATGTCCAATATTTTAAACAATATTGGATCAATAGTTGTGACTTTAAAGTTGTTAGTGTTATGATAACTACCCACAATTAAATGAAATGTATTTATTACATCAAAAAAGCAACAAATCATGTAATGTCATATCAAAGCACCAATAAAACATGATTTAGTGCACAAGTATCAGTCTCACTTTTTTTTTTGGGTCTTTTTGGACACCTTGACAAAAAGCATGCTAATGTGGCATCAGACTTGATGATGTGACCTTGAAACCTTTAATTATAAGCAAGGGACTTGCCAAGAAAGCTAGGGTGCTCAACTGCTAAGTTCTCTCCCCTATGCCAATCTATTGATTGTTCACTCTCTTATGTACAACTATGAAGAGATTCTGCTCAACCATCATCTACTACAGCCCCTTGATTTTTTGGTAAAACTGCTTTGCTTGTCTACTTTGGTTACTTGTGGACAATAATTCAAAGTCAAACATGATACAATTTTTGATTTCCCACACCATTTTACAACTTAGATACAACCCTTATGAATGAAGGAAAATGAATTGTGTTGTCAGAACATCCTGTAATGCTTTGCATGTGTCTGAACTATCTATGTAGGGTTTGGTCTGCCATGTTTTTGTTTTTCTCTACAAATCATGATTCCTTTGGCACCTAAATTTAAATTTCCCTCCTTGAATGTTTAATTCAATGTTATATTTTTATCAGCTCTTTGTCACTAATTAGCTATTTTTTGGAAAATCTTTGAAAAATATATTTTTTTTTATCACAAGGGAAGAATCTACACAAATTCATCACTCACAGGAAATTTGCATCTGCTCCATGCACAACATAACATATAAGGTTATTTACATGTATGCCAATTGTATTATAAACTTACAGACAATCTAATTTCAAATAGATCATAATTTTAATAGATCTAAATTAAAATTATGATATTTACAAAAATATAAACTTCTGAATCAATTTTCAAGTCAACTTTCTATCTCATTTTAAAAATCACAAGATATGTTCTCAAACCTGATTTAAAAGTAAAATACAATTTTCATCGAGAAACCCTTCAATTATATTTAAACTGAAAGGAAGAAAATATAAATTGTATTGGGTGTGTGCCAGGGTCAAGGAAAGAAACGTCGTCTCCTGGGACATTTTCCTTTGCATTCTTTTCACATATAAGAAGAGTGTCCCTTCTCTTGAAAGTATACAAGGGCAACTTTGACCCTAAAATCAACTCCTATTGTTAGACTAACTCACAAAACCAGGCCAAAAGCACGTAATGATTGAAAATGCACTATAATGTTTAACAAAATAAAATTGCCTATACCTGGAAGCGCAGATGATTGATGGTAGCGAAAGCCCCCTAGTTGTTGTAACCAAGACGAAAAGTTGGGCTGCCAGCTTTAGCAGCCATGTGCATAGCTAAGAGA
>VDFB02244705.1:0-12022 GCA_007258455.2 Sequoia sempervirens | reverse complement strand
AGGGTCCTTTAAACCAGCGCCCCTGGGCTGTACTTGCACTGGGAACAAACGGAGAAGCTCAGAAACGTGAAAACTCCATTTTAAGTTGATCTTTGGATGACTGTCACCGGAGTTCTGAAACTCGGATGACTACGTTTGACATCTCGTTGGATAAGCAGACTAGTTGAGAACAGACTGACTGTATCCGTCTTTGAAAACGCCAAGATTTACCCCCTCTTTTAGGTGGGCGCCCTCAGGCTAGAGGCGCGCTTTTGCCTGAAAAGAGCAAATTTCTCACATTTGGAAATTTAGGAATTTCAACTTCTGTCGTTATTTGCCGGAGCTGTGGGTCTCAAAAAACTTCGCTGGATAGCTCATTGGATAGCCAGACCAATTCTGAAGAGATTGACTGGATGCTTGAACACTTTAAACAAGATCTTGACCTTCATCAAGCTGGGCGCCCTTGGGCTATACTTGCACTTTCTGACTTTTCCTTTGAAAAATCTTCATAAATTGATCACTGAAAACTATGTCTCGATCACTGAAATGACCGTGTGCAATGTGAAACGCTGTCGTGAGATGCTCCTCCATCGTGAAAACTCTATTCTGAGTCTCTGCTTCAGGCTTTGTTCAATAAAACTGACTTTGACTGACAAACTATTGACAAAAACTCCATGCTTGATATTGCCCAAAACTGTGTTTTACAACATTTTAACAAGATTTAGACTTTTAAATACAAAATTCCTTGATGAAGCAAAAAATTTGGTTTGGGTACAACAAACACTAAGGTGCCTTTTAAATATTTTAAATAATATTTGACAACCTTAGTAAAATTATTAAAATAAAGCCATTAATTTACTCATTTTGTGGAAAATGCTGGAATGCATTGGAATTGGAAACTGATTGCATTGGAGTGATCCCGATGAAGAATAATGATAAATAGAGCCGACCCAACAACTTACTATAAATAGAAGCTCCCTCCAAGAATCTTGGAGCCTAAATTGGAAGTTGGAAATAACATCCAAAAGCATTGTAGAACTCCTCTAAACCATATGAGCTCAGTAGTAACATCAAATTACCCCTTTGATCAGGCAGACACAAACCTAGAAAGTCATCTCCAACTGCAGAGTAAGAGAACCCTAAAATGGGGACATTACACCATTGCTATCTATTGATCAGTATTCCATGATTTCAATTGGAGAGGGCTGCCCTAGAGAGGGGGAAGGTCACTTCTACTACAGGGGAGAAAATATAGTGGGAAATATTAGAATTTGCAAATATGTGACTGAGTCAATGATTCAGTGGCCAAATTTTTTTATGCCCATGCCATCCCATTTCATTTGGTAAAGTCTCCTTATTTCAAAGGAATGTTGAGAGATAGAATGGTAGCTGGACCATCTTATGTTACTCTTGGAGAACATAGATTGCATACTTTTGTTCTCAACAAGCAATATTTAGAGGTCAACATATTGAGGCAAGAGATGATAGTGGTGGAGGAGATGAGACAAACATGGTTGGTAGTGGTTTTTCTATTATCATTAATTGATTGATCGATATTCGACATTGGCCACTCATTATTATTCTTACATGTCCTACTAGTTCATAATTTTTGACAAATGTTAATTGCTCCAGGAAATGTGAGGATGTTGATTATTAGTTTCACCTTTGGAAGGAGGCCATAAAAGAGGTTGGGCCTTCTAAGGTTGTGTTAGTTGTGATAGACACAACTTGTGTTTGTAAGTTAGTTGGTTTGATGGTTGATAGCATTTATATATTTATTGAACTCCATGCTGTGTACATGCTTTGAAAGACATTAGAAAAATAGATTGGGTGAAGAAGTGGTGGTTGAAGCTAGAGACATACAAATGTTTGTATGTAACCACCACACTTCACTCGCATTATTCCAATATTTTTTGAAGAAACAATTCCTCAAACTAGTTGAGATTTGATATGCTATCTATTACATTTTATTGGAGAGGATGCTGGAAGTGCAAAATGCTCAATAATCCATGGTGGTTTGTGAAGAGTGAGAAAAGTGGGTTGAATCAAACATAGAAGGGAAGAAGGTGAGACGAAGGGTGCTTGATCACACTTGGTGGTCCAATATTAGGTAAGAATTTTTTATAATAAGTTTGTACTTCTTAAATTTTTAGTTTAAGTTTTTAATATTGTTAATGTCTTAATTTTTTAAATGGCACAAATATATTCTCCCTATCATATCACTTGTTGTGGAGGTAATTAGATATGCAGATATAGACTCTCCTAGTGTTGGAAAGTTTATGAGACTTTTGGTAATATGTTTGATCAAATAAGGTAAGCAATTCGTGACAAGGATCTTGGATTACAATTCGATGAGGAGCATATTAGGCCTATCGTCACAAAGAGTTGAAACACAATGAATACCCCTCTTCATATGACTACGTATGCTTTGAATCCCAAGTGGCACACACCTAGACCTAGCCAATTTCTTCCTTTATAGGATGATGATGTAATGGAGGGGGGGTTTATGAAAGCCTTTTATAACATATATAGCACTAAAAATGCACCCATACTTTGGGAGTTGTTTGAATTTTTTGATATTTAGGGTCTTACATTTAGCAAACTAGAGGTTAGGATGGTTAAGGTCACTATTGCACAAAAATCCTTATTGAATGGTGGATATTTCATAGGAAAGACACACAGAGCTGTAGCAACTTTCCATTCGTCTACTCTCACAAATTGCTAGTTGTTTTGCAGCAAAGAGGAATTGGTCCACCTATGGTTTGATCCACTCGATCAAGAGGAATAAGCTTACTTGTAGATGAACAAAGAAGATAGCTGTAGTTCATAGTTCCTTCATACTTTCAGATCAGCATACTATTGAGTTTTGATAGACTCCAACAACATGTTGGGATGTGATCTTGAAGATGATAGGTAGATTGATGAGAAGATGCAATTGGGATTGGTTGCTCTTCCATTGGGTGACCCATAGCTTTGTTGATGTTACTTTGCAGTATCGGTCTTCACTTTCAGCCGATCTCCCTTACATATTGAATAAATTAGATAATAGCCTATGGCTATCTAATTTATATATTGCGATTTATTGAAGAGGCATGACTTATAATTAATAATGATTTATTAAGAGTCTCTACTTTATGAAGAGTTGCAATTATTAATGAGGCCGACATTCTTCATGTATGCGATTTTGAAGGGACACATTCTTCTAAGAGGCCGACCTCTTATTTGCTAGACACACGCCTCTTGGATGAGGCCGACATATTATCTTGAAGAGTCACGTCTTCCTTTCCATTGTATATATATATTCGATGGTGTTTCATTTGTTCATTATTCATTCTATTCGTCATTCCATCAAGTGCGAATTGTGTCAAGAGCAATTGGAGATCTGTAGAAGGTTGATTCTACTTGCAGCATTGTAATTCTGTGGTGCTTGTATCTAGGCCATCATATCGGCCTCTTGTAAGGAGATTCTTGTTTTGGTGAATAAATATATAAGTGATATATTGTTGTTGGGTTTTTCTCCCTCAAGAGGAGGGTTTTCCCAGGGTATCTACTGTGTTATTGTGTGTGATTTGAATTAATTTTCTGTGCATTAAATCTGATCATAAAATTAACATGGTATCAGAGCGGGTTTGAGGAGATCGTGATCAGATTTGTCCTTACAGCGATACTCTATTCTCTTATTTATAATTCTTTGTCTATCTCTACTTTAGTCAAGATGGTGAATGGGCTGAAGATTGAGGATAGATTCGAAGGAGCATCCAATTTCACATCATGGAGCTTCAGGATCATGCTTACCTTACAAGAGAATGACTTGGGTGAGTTTGTAGAGTCAAATGTTCTTGAACCTGAGGAGGAAGAAGAAAAGTTGCAGTGGAAGAAGAAAGATATCAAGGCAATGAAAATGTTGGTTGATTCCGTTAAGGATCATATCGTTCCTATTTTCTCTAAATTGAAGACGGCAAGAGACATGTTTAAAACATTGGAAGAAATGTACGAAATCAACAATATCAGCTGGGCACTTGCACTGAAGCAACAACTACACCATGTGAAGATGGCGAAAGGAGAATCAGTGATCGCATACTTTCTGAGGATTTCAGATTTGAGAGATCAGCTCTCGACAATTGGCCATATGGTTGACGACAAAGACTTGACCATGCTTGCTCTCAATGGTCTTCCTTTGTCTTGGGAATCCTATATTCAAGGAATCAGTGCAAGATCAAAATTGCCTAAGTTTGATCATCTAAGAGCAGACTGCATTCAAGAAGAATCAAGGTTGGTGGCTAGAGGCGTTGGTCAAAGTTCAAAGAATGAAGATATTCATGTTCTCGCCTCCCATTCTTCGAAGAAGAAAGGAAAAGATGAAAAGAAAGGTTTCTTCAAGAGGAATTGAGATAAGGGAAATGATGATGCCCCTGCCTTCAAGAAGAAAAGAGACATGTCCAAGATTCAATGCTTTAGGTGTGATAAGTTTGGCCACTTTGCTAAGCATTGTCCATCTAGACCTAAGGAACAAGCCACCATTGCAGATGTTGATGATGCTTCTCCGCAGAAGGATTCATGTGAATACTTGTTCTATTCAGCATTGTCAAGCAATGTACCTACAAATATCAACACTTGGCTGATCGACAGTGGTGCTTCTTGACACATCACCGGATTTAAGGAGCACTTATCAAGTTTGGTGGAGAAAGGTTCTTCCGAACAAGTTATTATCGGAGATGATGCTGGCTACTCTGTGAAAGGGATTGGGACCTCTACTCTTCATTTGGATTCTGGCATTACACTTCAGTTGAGAGATGTTCTTTATGTTCCAAGAATCAAGTGCAATCTCATCTCCATTTCAGCTCTAGAAGATAAAGGATATCAAGTTGCCTTCTCCAAAGGAAAAGTTCTTGTGTGGATGGCATCAGGGTTTGATCAGGCAGCCGGGAAACATGGCTAACATAACAGATATTCCTAGAACAGATATTCCTGAAAACCCTAGGGATCAGGATGATGTAGAGGTTCTACACACTCTTAGAGATTTACGAGCAGGTCAACGGCAGTCCAACGATGTGCTACAGCAGTTGGCAATGGCACTCCAGAGGTTAGGTATGCCGAGGAGACCGTCACCACATCGTGACGAGGACAGGAGTGATGCAGGATCACGGAGAGCACCTAGGACTGTTTCACGGACCGCAGACAGGCCCACTAGGCCTACTTTTGTGAGACAGGAGGCCGATGAGGCTATTGCAGGTGAGGAGCATGAGGAGTTTGTTGCAGATACACTTATGGCAGCGAACGAGGAGTGGGAGTTAGTACCACCTGATGTCAGAGAGAGGATTACCTTTGACAGATTCATTACACAGAGGAGAGAACATCACAGAGGTCGACAGGATTGGAGACCTAGACACCAGAATAATGATCTGAAGCATGCTACAAACAGACTCACTCTAGCGATGTTCGACGGTAGTGGCAAGGTTACAGCCCAGGCCTGGATCAGTAAGCTAGACACTTTCCTCACATTGCGTCCTATGGCTGAGAGGGATGCTATCAGGTATGCGACATTGCATCTTGAGGGGGTAGCTTACGACTGGTGGCACCACGGGATGGTGACGCTCCAGCATGATCGGATCACCTCATATCAGGAGTTCGTTGACAGGTTGGTGGAACGATTTGACAGGAAGGATCCAGAATCCTATTTCGGAGATTTGGCTCAGTTGCGACAGAGTGGCAGTTTGGAGTCTTACATAGGTGACTTCCAGCGACTGTCAGTTATGGTTCCTAATATATCAGAGAGGCGGCTTGTAGTGCTTTTCATGGAGGGACTGATGGAACCATTGAGAGGTTGGATCAAAGCCTTTGATCCTCCTTCGTTACAGGAAGCTATGAAGAAGGCACGTAGTATGGAGTTGGCAGCACCTTCCAGCAAATTCAACTCCAAGAACACTTCTTCATTCAGGGACAATAAAGGATTTAATAAGAATAACCAGAGATTTGATTTTAAGAGTGACTCGAAGGGGAAATCAGCAGCACCACCCTTGGATCGCGAGGCTCTTAATGATTTACGCAGGAAGAAGCTTTGCTTCTACTGCAAAGGTCCCTATGATGCCAACCATGATTGTCCTTTGCGGCCTAAGGGCAAGGCCAATCGAGTGATGTGGGCTTATTACGAGGAGTCGGAATCTGAGAATTCCGAACAGCAGGAGAGTTCTGAGGAGTCAGAGTCAGAGGCTTCAGAGCCTAAGGCAGAGGCAGAGTCAAAGCTTCAGATTCAGGAGGCACGACTATCTAGCATTCAGCAGGAAGGTTCATTCAGACTTCGTGGAGTTTTGGCAGGACAAAGGGTCATTACCCTTCTTGATACAGGAGCCACCCACAATTTTATCGATGCTAGATTTGTGGAGAAGCGCGGACTCATAACTGAGGAGTTCGAAGGCATTAGGGTTAAGGTGGCAGACGGTTACACTCTCAGGTGTGAACGTATGATTAAGGATCTCCCCTTGCGCTTGAATAACTATGAATTCAAGGCTGATTATTACGTGGTGAACATGGGGGATATCGATTTAGTCTTGGGCATGAAGTGGCTTCATTCCCTTGAGGAAGTCACTCTTCGTCTCAAAGACATGGAGATTCGTTTTGATGTGGATGGGAAGACACATATCCTGAAGGCCATTCGGGACAGCAATATCAAGACTATTTCCTTTCGTCGGATGGAGAGACTCATGCGACACGACATGGTAGAGTGGGCTGCCGAGTGCACATTGGCACCTATACAGGAGGGACAGCATAAGACTGAGTATCATCCTGACATTCAACAGTTGAGAGTCAAGCATGAGAAGATTTTCAGTGATATTCCACCAGGGAGACCTCCAGACAGGGGCATTGAGCACATTATAGAGCTTGAGGAGGGTGCTAAGCCCGTCATGATTACTCCTTATAGGCATCCTAAGAGGTTGAAGGATGAGATAGAGAAGACTATCAAGGACTGCTTGCTATGGGTCACATTCGACCAAGTAAGTCACCATTCCTTCTTCAGTTGTCCTAGTGAAGAAAGAAGGTACCCTTCGCATGTGCATAGATTATAGAGTCTGAATAAGAGGACTATCAAAAACAGGTACCCCATACCCAGCATAGATGAGCTTATTGATGAGCTCCATGGTGCATGCTACTTCACGAAGATAGACCTGAGATCAGGATATCACCAGATCAGAGTTCGTGAGCAGGATGTTGAGAAGACTGCATTCCGTTGTCATTGTGGACACTTCGAGTTTGTGGTGATGCCATTTGGGCTCACCAACGCGCCAGCGACATTTCAGTCCACCATGAACAGGGTCTTCCATTCACTGCTGAGGAGATATGTACTTGTCTTCTTCGATGACATTCTTATTTACAGCAGGACTTGGCAGGAGCATTTGGCTCATCTGGAGACCGTGCTCAGTATTTTGGAGAGGGAGTCCTTGTATGCCAAGGAGTCCAAATGTGATTTGGGGATGACCGAGTTGCTCTACTTAGGTCATATCATCAGTGCAGAGGGAGTGCGGATGGATCCTGAGAAGATCCGCGCTATTATAGATTGGCCTACTTCGGCGAACCTTACACAACTACGAGGATTTCTTGGATTGTGTGGTTTTTACTGCAGATTTGTGAATGGTTATTCACAACATGCAGCTCCTATGACGAATCTGTTGAAAAAAGGTGCATTCTGTTGGACTCTTGAGGCACAGGAGTGTTTTGTGAGGTTCAAGGAGCTGATGACTACGTGTCCAATGTTGGTACTGCCAGATTTTATGAAGCCTTTTGAGCTTCAATGTGATGCTTTTGGTGAGGGCATTGGAGCGGTGCTTATGCAGGACAAGCATCCGATCGTTTATGAGAGCAGGAAGTTCAGAGGACCAGAGAGGTTCTACAGTATATATGATAAGGAGATGCTGGCCATAATGCATGCTTTGGCCAAATTTAGGCAGTATCTCGTGGGCAGTAAGTTTTGCATTAAAACTGACCACAACAGTTTGAGGCACTTCCTGGGGCAGCGAGATCTCAATGATCGTCAGCAGAAGTGGGTGAGCAAATTGCAGGCATATGACTTTGATATCTCTTACATCAAAGGCACCCAGAATGTAGTGGCTGACGCTCTCTCACGCAGGTCTTATCTGAGCTCTATGGTTCACATTACAGAGGATTGGAGGCATTTGATTGTGGCAGAGTATGCCAAGGATACTTGAGCATCCAGTATTGTTGAGGGATCGATGGTTGACACCAGATACATGCTTGTGAATGACTTGATCATTTACAAGAACAGGATTTATTTGATCCCAGGATCAGAGATGAAGAACACTATCATGCAAGCCTTTCATGATGTACCTACAGCAGAACATCCTGGGTACTTCAAAACGTACAGACAGATTCGGGAGAGATTTACATGGAAAGGACTTAAGGTAGATGTTCTTCAGTATGTGCGTGAGTGCCCTGTTTGTCAGCAGAACAAGCAGGAGAACATGTATCCGGCAGGATTATTGCAGCCACTTCCGATTCCTGATAGGAAGTGGGAATGCTTGTTGATGGATTTTATCACGGGCTTGCCTAAAGCCCAAGGACGGGATTGTATATATGTAGTTGTGGATCTGCTGACGAAGTATGCCCACTTCTTTCCGATTACCACCACTTACACAGCTACACAGGTAGCAGAGGTCTTCCGTGAGGTGTTCAGACTACATGGGTTGCCTTGGAGCATAGTGAGCGACAGGGATAGTCGGTTCCTGAGTCACTTCTGGTAGGAGGTGTTCAGACTTTGTGGGACCGAGCTTACACCGAGCACCAGTTACCACCCGCAGACTGATGGTCAGACGGAGATAGTGAATAAATGGGTGGAAGGTTACCTCCGGAACTATATTGCAGGGCAGCAAAAGGGTGGGTCAAGTGGATATATTTGTGCGAGTATTGCTATAATACTACCTTTCACATGACCATTCAAATGTCCCCTTTCATGGCGTTATACGGTTATGAGGCGCCGAGTTTTCTGGATTTACTACTGAGTGATAGTAGAGTGCCGAGTGCTGGAGATCTGTTGCAGGAGAGTCAGGACACTATGAGGGCTCTCAAGGAGAATATTGCTAAGGCACATAATCAATAGAAACAATACGCAGATCAGAAGAGGACAGAGAGGTCTTTTGAGGTGGGAGACATGGTTTACCTCATGCTGCAGCCCTATCGCCAGTCTACTCTCAGGAAGAGTGGTTCAGAGAAGCTTAAGCCACGATATTATGGTCCTTTCAGGATTCTGAGGCGTGTTGGAGAGGTGGCTTATGAGCTAGAGCTTCCGGCGGAGAGCAAGGTCCACAATGTTTTTCATGTGTCACGTCTCAAGAAGGCGTTGGGACATCGTGTGGTACCTTCAGCAATTTTACCTCCCTTAGATGATGAGGGAAAGTTGATTTTAGTACCTGAGTCTATCCTGGAGTACAGAGAGAGACAGTTGCGTAGGAGGACTATCAGGGAATATTTGGTGAAGTGGAAAGATTTGCCAGTGGAGGATGCTACATGGGAGAGTGAGGATATTCTGCAGCATTCGGAGTTGAGATTGCTTGAAGACAAGCAATTTTAGGAGGGGCGGACTGTCATGTCCCCTTCCAGTTGACATCTCTCAGAGCTTATGATTAGCCTATTATGTGACCCTTGTAGGCTGATAGGATGGATAGAGGGTCTTGATGGAGTTTGGCTTGGCTTCGGTTGTCAGATTTTTACCTGTTGGCTTTTGTTCGGGCTCATTCGGACGTCTTTTGCCTGACTTGTTATTTTTAGCAGTATTTGGCATTCAGTGGAGCACCCCTGCTATTTTTAGCAGTATGGTTTGGTCATGTGCAGAATCACTCACTTATTCACCAGCTTCAGACGGTTCGTGAATCGGACATATTTTGAGGAAGATATTAATATTTTAATTGTTAAGTTAAATATTAATTATTGAAGCTTATATTATAAAGTTATAATATTAATTAATATTATAACTTAATTGATTTGTCTCAAGGGGTCGACCATCATTGAAGGGGGCCACTTTTAATTATAATTTATAATTAAAAGTGAGTTTGAAACTATTGAAAAATTAAAAAGAAAAGTTCGAATTTATTTAAATGATGCCTAATTGAGAAAAGTCGAACTTTTGAGGAGATATAAGGGTTTTCATTGGGATTTGAGCTCATTATGTTGAATATCGAATTTTTGATCAAGTCTTCTTCCGGAGAACAAAGCCAAGGGTTTTAGTTGTCTACAAGCATTGGAGAACGAGCCATCTTCAGTGTTGCAGTTCAGAGGCTGTGAAATACCAGCTGATCTATTGCTTCAGAGAGATATCTTCATTCAGAAGTTATCACAGAACATTCACAGAGTATTTATCTTCAGGGTTTTCAATCTGTAATTCATCCAGCAGAGATTCTTCAGTTGATGCGCCTATTTTCCTGAGATCTGGAGATTTCAATAAGGGCCGTACTTTTATTATTTGCTTGCTGCTGTTTCAAAGCCGTACATTTATTGCTGCAGGCCGTACCATCTCTAAAAGGCCGTACTTTCCTGTTTAGGGCAAATCGCCTTCTATATTTGCAGTCTGACTTCACCACTGAGGGCGCTTATGCATCTGGCATCATTCTGGATCATTTGTCGGAGGGAGAAAGGGTTATTTATTACAGCCGTACCATTTCATGAAGATTATCATGCTGCTGCAATATCAGGTTTTCATCAATAAAAGCATTGCTTTTTCATTCATATGTTATCAGATCTCTTTGTAATCGCTCCAGTAGATTAATAAATTAACTGGCATCATTAGATCTCGTATTTTCCATCAATATTGGCATTGTAGTATTTTATTTGAATTTATTAGTAAATTCTTGCAAAATCGCAACTCTCTTTTATTCATGCAAAAACACCAAAAAAACCAAAAACATCAAAACAAGCAAAAACACAGACAGTTTCAGAGATCAGTTAGAACAGGGGTTTCTACATGTTAACAAAGTGTACTCAACCAAGTAGACACTATCAAGTGTCTACAATGAAATGATCAAAGGGTAACTAATTGGTGCTGCACAGAATAACCAGTATCAAATGACCTTTAAGAGAGCTACTAATGCAAATAATTTCCAAATGCCTGACAAGACTAGGAATCATTGGAATAAAATTCAGGGTGGACACAAAAGGATGAACTGGTTGGCATAGGAATGCTGAAGGTAGAAATGGAGCTGCCCCATAATCCTAAATGTCAGTATGCTCTGACCCACAGAAGCATAAATCTGCAAAAAATCCCAATTAATTGCAATTTTTAAAAAATCTGCCAGTGTTCCACGGGCCTGAGGGAGACTGAGGGAAATGGAGGAATGAGAAGCGTTTCGGAGACGGGGGGACAAAGGGCCTAAGTTTGGGGACGGCGGGGAGACGGCGGGGGGGCGGCGGCGGCGGGGGGGTGGGGTGGTGGTGCTGATATAGTTATAAATATACTTATAGTACTTGAAAAACTAGTTTTGAAAGGATGTATAACAGTATAACAATATAACAATTACATTTCAAATGAAACTATAGGAAATTACTCAAATTACTAATTAGTAAAATTATAACATAGCAAAATTTGAAATACTAAATCTAAATACGAAGATATCTTGAATGCTAATTGCTAAATAAAATTTGACAAATGACATTGTTTTTGTAAAATTGAAGGTAACTAGTGGAGAGTACCTAGAAAATCAAATGAATTCAATGGGGGTTTGTGGGCAATGCCCCTAATGGGTTTGAGGGTTAGGGCCCTTAGTGGGGTCAAGGGGCAGTGCCCCTTGCGGGGGTCTGGGGGCAGCGCCCCCAGCGGGGTCAAGGGGCAACGCCCCTTGCGGGGTCGAGGGGCAGCGCCCCTCGCAGGGTCCCGGGGCAGCGCCCTGGGCGCGCTCCCTGTGGCGATACAGGGCGGGGTCGAGGGGCGGAGCCCCCGCCGCCAAGCCCAAATTAAGACCTCCAAAACCACACAAACCTTCATAGTGTACATCATTTTGCATTAACAATAAAACACAAATTAAGACCATCAAAGCCGCACAAA
>VDFB02244700.1:0-14707 GCA_007258455.2 Sequoia sempervirens | reverse complement strand
AAAACAACAAAAGAAAATAAGGAATTTTTTTTTTTTTTGGGTGATGCAAGATTTCCCTACACCATTGGATGCTCCTACATCATGAAACTACTCCACAAGTACCTAAACACTCTCTTCACTACATCTCAATATACCCAACCAGGATAAGCCATAAACTGACTAAGGACTCCCACTACTTGGGAAATGTCTAGCATCATACATACCATAGTATACATCAAACTATCAATAACACTCACATACAATACTCTGGTCATGCCCTCAACCTCTATACGATATTTTGGACAATCCTTGATAGAAAGCTTTGTCCCCCACATTACAAGGACAACTAATTTTCTATAATCTATCATGTTGAATAAAATTGAATTCACATACTTACTCTGGTTTAACCAAAGCTTTAAGTTAGCTCTATCTCTTTTGATTTCCATTATAGAATATACCTAGTTGCACCTAGGTCTTTCATCTCAAACCGTGTTGACAACTGTGACATCAAATATAAATCATGATTTTACCATTTCTAATAAACAACATATCATCTACATATAAAAAATAGTGAGTATGCAACCATTATAAAATTTGTAATACACACACTGGTCAAATTTAGATCTCAGAAATCTCAAGGACAACACATGGGTGTGAAAATTCTGGGACCATATTCTAGGAGACTGTTTCAAACCATACAAACTTTTTTAGTTTGCAAACCAATTTTTTTTACCTTTAACCAAATATTTCTCTAGATGTGACATATAAATCTCTTCCTAAAAGACACCATGAAGGAATGTTGTCTTCACATCCATTTGTTCCAATTCTAAATCAAATGTTGCTACAAGTGATAACAAGAACTAGATAGATGTTAGCTTCACAACAAGAGATAATATCTCACCATAATCAATTACCTCCACTTAAGAATATCCCTAAGAGACCAATCATGCCTTATGTTTCTCAACAATTCCATTTGGACCACACTTCTTCTTGAACAAAAATTTACAACCAACGGGTTTACGTCCATCAGAAAAGGATACCAAATCCCAAATATCATTTTTCTTCAAAGCAGTCATCTCTTCATCCATGTCTTTCATCCAATAATATACATCATTCATACACATAGCCTCTCTAGTAGTCCTAAGCACATCAATGTTACCAATCAAAGTAAAAATATAATTGAAATCCAACAAGCAATAACCAAATCCTTTTTGTTGCCACCTAACATGCATAGAACTCCTCAATTTTTGAGGTTGAGGTTCTTCTTATTCTTTAAAAATTTCAAAGTTGCTCAAGCTATCCTCATCATAAGGTATAGTAGGAGTGTGTAAATCACCTTTCATCAAAGTAGGTGGAATTTGAACTACATCCTTCTTCTATTTCTCCTCTTTCTTTAGTTGCATCTCAACAACGAGAGGTTTTATCTCTCTAAAAATTACTTTTATTGTAGAGAACCTTTTGGGCCACTAGATCCCAAAGCTTGTACCCCTTCACATTGAAACCATAGATAATGAAGATACATTTAACTACCTTATTCTCAAATTTAGACTTCTTCTCAATTGAAAAATTAGTGTAAGCTTCACAACCAAAAACTTTGATATGTCTCATCAAAGGATTTTTACTAGACCATGTCTCCATGGGTGTATTTTCAACAAGAGTTGATGTAGGAGATATGTTGCTCAGATAACATGTAGTGGTTACAACTTCAACCCAAAACTTCTACTCAAGGTCAACAACACTCATCATACTTCTAACTCTCCATCAATGTCCTATTCATCCTCCTTGCAACTCCATTTTGTTGTGGGGTGTATGGTTTTTACTTATGTCTCTCAATTCCATGCTCTTTATAGAATTTGTTGAATACTACTGAAAAAAATCACCGCCATTGTTAATCCTCAAACACTTAATTTTCCTACTAGTTTGATTTCCATTCAAGGCTTTAAACTCCTTAAACTAACTAAATATGAGATTACTCTGTAGAGGAAATAAAAAATTTCCTACTATAATCATCTATGAAAGAAATAAAATATATAGAATTTGATATCGAAGTAACATTTACATGACTAAACACATATGCTTGAACATAGTCCAAAACCTCAAAAGACTTATGAGATCTAGAATAAAAAGAAACATAGTGTTGATTTCATACACATAATGTTCACGAGTCAAGCTTGAGATTACAATCATCAAGGAATGAGCACCCTTAGGTACCCAAAATGCCCAACCATCAAATGTAGATACTACAAAATTATTCTATACATGATTTGATGGTGTGGATGAAGAATCAAAGTTTTCTTCTCTAGTGTGTCAAAAGAACAATTGCACTGAATCATGCATGCATCTAGCTTGTACAAGGTGCTAATCCTTGCACCCTTATCCAAAACCATAGCTCCTCTTGTCATTTTGAATCCTCTACTCAAGAAAACAACTTGCACTCATTCAATTTACTCATAGCGAGTAGGTTTTGTGCCAAACCCAAGCTATGCAAGACACCATCCATCCCCTTCACTCTACCATTAGGAAATTTGATCTTGACTCTTCCATGGCCAACTATCTTCGGATGAGATTCATCACCCAAATACACCTTCCCACTATCATATTGTTCATACTTTGAGAACCAACCCTATGTGAGGTCATGTGGAAAGAAGCACCTGAGTTTATTAACCACAAATCTTTCGATGCTTAGGTTGCCAATACTATGACAAATGCATCTATGCCATCTCGATTGGATTTATTTGAGTCAAAATTTGAGAAATGATTTTTTCCTTTCTTCTTCTTCTCTTCCTTACACTCTTTACATGAAAATGACCAAATTTGTCATAGTTCCAACATTTTTCCTTAGACTTCCCAAGAGACTTAGATCTCCTTGAATATTTGGATTTTAACTTCTTTTCCTTCTTCTTTCCTTTCTCTTTCGATCTACCACAAACAACAAGGGCCTCGTTAGCCATCTCTGAAGACTTCCTCCACTTGTCTTCAGATAATAGAAAAGAAACCACCTCATCCATCTTGAAATTTTTGTTAGTACTTCTAATAGCCATTACTAGGTGATCCCATGAGTTCAACAAAGAACACAACAAAAGCATGCACCGATCCTTGTCTTCAAGCTTATCTCCAATAGAATCGAGTTGAGCTATCAACATGCTAAATGCATTCATGTGAGCTACTATGGACCCTCTATCTTCCATATTTAGAGAATAGAGTTTCTTTCTCAAGAACAAGTTGTTTACCAAGGATTTAGCTTGATAAACATATCTAAGCTTCTTCCATAAAGATGTAGCCATTTTCTCTTCATGAAATTTCAAGAGTAGGGAATCAACCAATTAGAGTCTTATCAAAACCTTGGTTTTTGATCCATTATATCCCAATTTTCTTGGGTTGTAGTAGTCATTTTTGTACTAGATAAATTGTATCCCATAGATCTTTATCCATGAGAATATCCTCCATTTTTTACCTTCATAACTGAATGTTTCTACTATTAAAATTCTCCATTTTGATTCTTCTGGATGTTCTTGACATATTTTTCCTACAGGAAGGTCATAAAATGTTCTTCTATAAAACTATCACTATAAAAAAGATCACCTCAATGCACCCTTCAAACCCAACAAAGGAATCAAGGTTGGCCAGGCTCTTATACAAACTAAAAGGAATTTGAGTGAGCAATTTAAGTAGTAGCTTCCTACACTAATCTGAGTAGGTGAGAGTTACAAAATTTCTTTTTAACACCTTATACAGTTATAGTTGCAAATAGATGCTCACTCATAATATAAAAAATATATAATCAATACAAACCATAACATAGCATGATTACATGGGAAAACCCTTCTATAAAACACACAACACAACTTGTGTTAGCAACAACAACAATAGTTACAATATAGCCTCAAAGCAATGCTCTTCAAGAGTCTTCACACTATGACAAGAATCTAGAGTAATTCCAATAGCATAAAATGTCAAAAATACTCAACATGTCACCATGAAAATGCACTAAGGTATCAAGTATTTATGTCCTTTCAACATGAAGAGAAGGTGGAAATTTTTTCCAAAACCAAAATCTATGCCCAAGTGTGAACATTAGTTTATTATGACATGTCATAATTAGAACTCATAAGTTAAGGCATTTTTTGTTTCTAAAACTCGTCTCCTTGAAATTAGCCATCACTAAACATGCAATGAACCTATATACATGAAAATTCCTTGCATGTGTAGGCACCTTCATCACATGGTTCCCACCTATCATATTTATTCATAAATTGACATAGCAAGTTGTCATAGCTGACTCTTACAACTATCATAGATTGCCATGGAAAGTTTTCATAGTCTATCATAGTGCATGACATAGCAACTTATGACAAATTCCATCAATCTAGCCTAAAATATAGGTCATCAAAAGTGGATGCCTACGTCCACAAAATAGCTTACATCTTTTACATGTCATCTTCCATGTAGGTTTCCACATCATCGATGGATCCCACAACATGACCACATATTTGGTATGAAAACAAATAGTAGGAAATTAAATATTAACACCTAATAATCAAATTAAATACTAGGAATATAAGGTGGAGACACCTTAATTCCAACATTTTCCCACTTGTCGAAGATCTGTCAAGAGTCATTTGAAATCAACTACTCAAGGCCCCAAGGCCCATGGAAACAAAAAACCACCTAAACTTGTTTGTGTTTGTTGGTTTCATTAGTACATGTACAAAATTCACCAAAGTGTCAACCTTCCCCAAATTCACCTTTTTTTCTTCTACCACATCATGAACAAAATGAAAGTAAACATCAATGATCTTCATTCTGGCATGGAAAGTAGAATTCTTTGGTAAGCTGATGGCACTCTAATTATCACAATAGATAATAATCTATCTTGCATCTAAAACAATATCAGAACATAGTATCTTAAGCCAAATGGCTTCCTTACAAGCACAAGTAGGTGTCATTTACACTACTTCCGTTGTGGACAAAATGACTATAGCCTATCACTTACACATCCAATTGATATCACCACCAAACATCATAAAAACATAACCACTGGTGGATCTTCTACTTACAATATCACGTGCCCAATGTAAATACACATATCCATAAATACTCAATGAATTTCAAGGTCTTGTAGGATAACCATGAAAACATAGGGAATACTTAGAAGTATCTTGTACTTGTACATAAAAACTCTCTTCATTGCATCCCAATATACCCAACCAGGATTAGCCATAAACTAAGGACTCCCACCACTTGAGAAATTTATAGCATCATATAGACCATAACATACATCAAACTATTAGTAACACTCACATATGGTACTCTCCAGTCATGTCCTCCATCTCTATAGGAAATTTTAGACAACCCTCCATAGAAAGTTTTGTACGATGCATTACATGAACAACTAATCCATCTGCTAATTTTCATGTAGAACATTCCCACCACTGAAGTTCGACATACTTACTTTGGTTTTTAACCAAAGTTTTGTTAGCTCTATCTCTTCCTTATTTCCATTGACCAAAATGTACCTTGTTAGTTGCACCTTAGGTCTTTCTTTCATCTCAAACTATGCTAACAACTGAGATTTCAAATCTAAAATCATGCTTTTACCATTCCCAATAAATAATATATCATCTATATATAAAATAATAATGATAATGTGGCCATTATCAGATTTGTAATACACACAATGGTCAGATTTAGATCTTAAAAATCCCAAGGACAACACATAGGTGTCAAAATTTTGGTAACACATTCTAGGAGACTAGTTCAAACCATATAAATAATTTTTCAATTTGCAAACAAGCTTTTCTTTAACTTTAACTATGAAATTATTTGGATGTGACATAAATCTCTTCCTCGAAGTCACCATGAAGTTATTTTGTCTTCACATCCATCTATTCCATTTCTAAATCATATAGTATTGCAAATGATAATAGGAACTAGATAGATGCCAGCTTCACAATAGGAGAGAATATCTCACTATTGTTAATTCCCTCAACCTAATAACATCCCTTAGTGACTAATCGTGACTTATGCTTCTCAACACTTCCATTAGGACCACACTTCTTCTTAGACACCCATTTATAGCCAATAGATTTTTGTCCATTAGATAAGGGTACCAAATCCCAAGTAGTATTTTATTCAATATAACCATCTTTTCATCCATGGCTTGTTAGAACACAATGATATACTAAGAGGGGGGGTGAATCAACATATCCATAAAATTATCCAATTTAACTTTATCTACCAAAACTTCTTACTACCATAAAAAAATAAAGTTCATCAAATATAGATCAAAAACACGAGTGCACAACCATAACTGTAGATTTACGTGGAAAACCCTAGAAGGGGAAACCCGTGATGAGAAAGATTCTTGGAGCTACTATCCAAACCAATCTCACAAATGAAAACAAGTTTTATCTAGGTTGCATCCTAAAGGAATCAACAACTCCCTAAATCACAATTTTATGGCTACAACCAAAGAAATTTTACAACTCCCTACAAACAACAACACTTACAAAATGAGGCTATAAACTTTGTACAAAATACTTCATGAAATTTGTTGATCAGTCACCACCATAACACTTCTACTCAACAACTTTTGTTGCCTTCATATCACTACCTTCAACACACTCCCTTACTCACACATGTATAGTTGCCTTTGGCTCAATGCCTTCAACACACTTAATTTACTTCTTTGCATACTCAAACCCACTCATCCATTTTGCAACAAACTTGATATTCCATTGATATCCTCTGTAATCTTCAAAAAAAATTTCCTTATTGGCCAAAATGAAATGTATGACATGAAACATGCAACAACCATTAAAATTTTACTTCAAAACATTTGTTGGAAGAGGGAATCAAATGTGGTCCAAACCAAGAGATAAGCATGACCTATTGTATCTTTGTACACAACCCCACACTCGTGCACACTACAAAAAATTGGCGCAAACATCTTCACATACCAAATCGTCCCAAAAAACACTTGTCTTTCCACACATTAGCTCTAAACCAAAGCCAATGCTAGAGAGACCAAACAACATCATGCAAAAATATTTACAAACATTTTATGATATTCAAAAACATTCACATACATTATTTTCATAAATTCATGCTACTTTTTTCTAGCATCATGTAAGCAAGTAGACATTGACCCCAACATCTCTTGCAAACCCATAAATCACATTCTTGAGATAGAACATTGAAAACCTAACTTGTGGTACACCAAAACACCTAAAACTTGAAATGAGAAAATAATAGACAATTTGAACTCACCATCCAAATTGCAAGACCACATGTTCAAAAATAGAGAAATGCAGATTGTTCCTCTGAACCTTCTTGACTGCAACAATACAATCCTCACTTTGCTAGCTCTAAGACTTTTGCATTAAATTTCTTGCACTAAATTCTAGAACATACATACTTCATATCTACCTATATCTAAATTTGAAACCACAAGGCGGTATCTTCAAGTGTAGAGGCAAGTGAAGCATTCCCCAAAGCTTCTTTAGTAACACTTCCTGAGCCACTAACTGAATTAAAATATTTTATACTTCCTTTCATATCTTATGCAATTTTTCACATCAAGAGATAAAGAATATACAATCATTCATAACATGATATCAACCTAAAGAAATCAAAACATCTTCATAATGACAATCACTTATTCATGAGCAACAAGAGTTGTAGTACAACTATATACAACATGCTCATGACATTCACCATTATGTCCAACACTTCATAACACTTATGATCATCACACTAATTACATCACATGTAACCTTTTACAGTACCACTCTAGTGACATCAATGACAACACCTACATTAATCTCCATTTTGTTGACTTCAATGACAAAACCTGCAAGATGGCTTTCATCTAGGAACTTATAAGATTCATACCCATAGCCTCTCTAATACTCCTAGGATCGTCAATATTAGCAATCAAATAAAAATATAACTAGAATCCAACAAGGAATAACCAAACCTTTGTAGTTGCCACCTAACATGAGTAGACCTCCTTAATTGTTGAGGTTGAGGTTCTTCTTCTTGAAAACTTTCAACGCTGCTCAAGCTCTCCTCATCATTATCTCTAGTAGAAGTGCCTAGTTCACCTTTTATCGAAGTAGGTGGAATCTAAACCACCTCCTTTCTTTACATACTATTTCAAGAAATATGTACATATTTTTAGGTTCACATTTATTGCTCTATTATTGTGATTGATTAGTCTTCTATCTTGATAGATGTAAAAGTTTTTAACACAAGATATGTTAGCAATAGATTGTTATTTAAGAATCTTTATACAAAGCATTAATTGTCTGATTCTAAATTTAGAAGCTCCTATGTATGATTTATATGTAGCCACCTGAATGGAAAGAAATGGAGTTTGAGTAACCAACAAGTTATTTCTCTAAATATGACTTTATAGACTGCAACAATTCCATATGAACAGTGTTGTTGGAGAAATTGGAGATAAAAACTGTCCTTAGAAAGATAAAGTTAAAAATTGTTTGCTCAATTACGTTAGAATTAATGTAAGGTCCAAATGAATTGGTTGAATATGGAAATCGCTGCTGTCAACTGAAGGCATGTTTGATGTTACATTACAGAGAATAGTGGCCTCAAATAACTATCGTTTATACCCACGTCTATATCAGAACGTGCAGCCAAGATACGCTTCTGCATTTGATTGCATGCTACTAACCAACGTTGCTGTCAACTCAAAAAGTGATGGATGTCAACTTACATACATTTTAGTTTCAGAATGGCCAGGTGGCTTTAATATCTCTTGATTCTACCCAAGTCGAAATCAAAAGGTGCAGCAAAGACACAGTTCTGCTTATATAGATGTAAATTGAATGAATACTCCAATAGGCTGTACGGCCCGGCCCCATATACAATGAATGTAGTGATTAGAACTTGGCCGCCTCCTCTAGTGTTTTGAGAGTGAGGTGTTGCTCTTCTGGAATTCAAGTAGGTGCCGCTGTTTGACAATTATAGCAATTGGGACGTCTTATCATTGTCAAATCTGATTATGTTGGAGAAAGAACGAAAGCTTGCAACAGTTGTTCAAACTTACAAAGAAATCACTTATGAATGGTTCATAAGGCACAACACTGCCGGTTGTTTTGGTAAATGGTAATATTCTGCTGGCTTAACCTTGAGAAAACTCCCTCGTTAAGCTGCCAGCTTGAGCTAGAGAGTACTGGATGGGTGGACTCCGAGACTCCGTAATTCGGCTTCACCTCCGCGGGAGCATCACCCAGATGCAATGAGTGCTAAGTGGACCATTCAATATCATGAGAGATGGGTTCTTGTTGAACCACCACTCATGAAACATGGGTTAATGAGTTTGATTCGAAACTACACGGTTGAATCCTGATAGCAATATCATAATTTGACACGCTGTGGAAAAATACCTCCTACTTATCAATTGATGAGCTAAAGAGGCTCTATTATGAATGGTTCATAAGGCACAACACTTGCTGAAGGTTTTGCAAATGGGGTAACAATTCAAGCGGGCTTAACCTTGGAGAAAACTCCCCGGTTAAGCGCGCTTGAGCTGGAGCAGTACTGGGATGGGTGACCTCCCGGGACGGACCAGTGCTTCACCTCTGTGAGCATCACCTAGATGCAATGAGTGCTAAGGGACTTGCCCGATATCATGAGAGATGGGTTCTTTCTTGAACCACTACTCATGAAACATGTAAGAGTTTGACTTGAACTACACAACTGAATCCCGATAGCAATATCATAATTTGACACTGGAAAAAATACCTCCTACTTATCAATTGATGAGCTAAAGGGGCTTCTATTATGAATGGTTCATAAGGCACAACACTTGTTGAAGGTTTTGGTAAATGGGGTATCACTAAGCCGCTTAACCTCGAGAAAAACTCCCCGTTAAGCGCTTGAGCTGGAGCAAGACTGGATGGGTGACCTCAGACGGACCGCTTCATCTTTGTGAGCATCACCTAGATGCAATGAGTGCTAAGGGGACCATTCGATATCATGAGAGATGGGTTCTTGTTGAACCACTACTCATGAAACATGGGTCAATGAGTTTGACTCGAAACTACACGGTTGAATCCTGATAGCAATATCATAATTTGACATGCTGTGGAAAAATACCTCCCACTTATCAATTGATGAGCTAAAGGGGCTCTATTATGAATGGTTCATAAGGCACAACACTTTGGCCGGGTTGCCTTTGCAAATGGGTAACACTAAGCCGGCTTGCACCTTGGAGAAAACCCCGTTGCTGCTTGAGCTGGAGCAATATCGGGATGGGTGACCTCCTAGGAAGGCCCAATGCTTCACCTTTGTGAGCATCACCTAGATGCAATGAGTGCTAAGTGGACCATTCATTATCATGAGAGATGGGTTCTTCTTAACCACTACTCATGAAACATGGGTCAATGAGTTTGACTCGAAACTGCCACGCTTGAATCCCGAGCATCAATATCATAATTTGACACGGCCGTGGAAAAATACTCCTACTTAATATCAAATCACTTATGTCACATGGCTACCGACCATTTTGTTCTGACTTGTTACAATGGATTAAAAGGGTATATAATTGGTGTGGAAGATTATAAGCTTGTAAGATGTGGCTATTTTGGGAAAGAAAAAGTAGGGATGATTGAACTTCTCACAAAGAACATGATACTTGATTTATGTTGTTGAGGACTGTCCAAGGGTGCCATAAGCTTTTTGTATTCTATAATTTTGTTGTGGAAGAGGAAGATCTTGTTAACAATCGATTTTATATCTTTTATGTTATCCATCTTATTAATGAAATTACTAATTCAATTGTTTTGGTGTTTAAGTTAAAATCAAATAGTCTAGTATTTCAATTATTTTATAAAATAATATTTATATCTATTATGTTTATAATTAAAGTTACAATGATACACTTGTTACAAATTATTCTCTTAAGATAGGTGATCCATTTATTCTAGTCATAACTTTAATATTTTTTTTATTTTTTTAATCATGATTCTATTTGCCTGTAAAGTATGTGTTGACTAAATAAAAAGAAAGATCATATATATTCTCATTCATTATCAACCAAATAAAAATATGATCTATTTTTGCCTAAGCAACATACCCTAATTTACCTTGGAAATCATGGAACCCCTATTTAATTTTTCCTTTCACTTTCAATTCCTTTAAGCTTATCTTTTGTAACGTTGTCCTTGTTCTAACCTAGCTTTTTAAATAGTTTTCTTTCATCTACTTTTCTCCATGCCTTGCCTCCATGATAGCATGGTCTAATTTATATCCATATGGTTCTCTAGGTGTCATCAGTTACATATCTCAAGCATCTATTTATCACCTACCTAGTTAGTGTTTTGATCTCTTAATGGCTTGTTTCTCAATCGCATGGAAGGTAACCTTTCTTAGATCCAAGACCCTTATGTCATTTATTTTTCTTATCCCCTCACATTTGGTAAACATCCTTGACTAATATTCAAAGTGTGAATGTCACCTCGAATGCCATGTTGGTGTTTTTTCCAACAGAACCTTAAAATCCTCTAAAGGGTAGGCAACCCTTATGCTTAAGAATCTTCAAGGCCAGTGGCCAACAAACGAGAGCTTGATGTATAACCTTTTCTCCCCTACACTTCAGGCTTTGTTAAACTAGGGAGGGTAATCCCAAAAATATATTTACAAATACTTGTGTGCCAACGTATCAAATACACTATAAATAGATAATTCTCCTCAAATTGTTTTAAAAAAAAAGTACCCTAAATATTTGGCTAACCTTCATGGCAGTTTCTAATTCAAACATGAGAGATGCAATTCATTAAAGCTCTCACACACAACCATACGAAGAATGATAATTGACATTGGTTTTAAATTGTGATTAGTTGTTGAATTAACCAACAAAATGTAACATGAATATCACACTTAGATCAATGCCTCATCCTTGGAATGAAGTCAATTTCAATACCTATACAACCTAATAAAAATTTAACACAAGATAAATTAATCTTTGAAGATACTAGATTACAGTATTTCAACACATCTCAACCATCACTTCTTATCAGAATCCTAGCACTCAGTTTAACATAAACTAGTAGCTTCACTCAAGCATTTACATCAATTCCTTGAATTAATAATCATGAACAAAACTAAACATCCACTGGTAATCAATGGAGACAAATAAAATAACCCTTGATTATATTATTCATAGCTTATGAAACTAGTACATAGGAGAGAAAATGTTCTTGAATTTGCACCATTCAGTATTTTTATGCTAGTATTGCTATCAAAATCATATACATATTGAAAAACTCAAACCCTAAGACTTAACTTTGAAATGTTCTATATTACAATGTTCTTCGTGAATAATTCTAGAACAAACAACCCCCTTTTTTGGACTCCTCCATAATGGGTTTGAGCTAGGTAAACATGGGTGGTGACACAAAATAGAAATTCATCAAAAAAAAATTTGATACATTTTCACGCAAGCGCAAGTTGCTCATAGTGCAAAGTAAAAAAATGCTAGATTTTCCATTCAACAATCTTTGAAACAAAGAAGTTTCCTAAGGAAGCTTACTATGCTTGTGTAAAAAATTCCCTTTGCTATATCAAATTCACCCTCTGAATAGTGGTCAGAAATCACTTGATGATTTACCAGAATATCCAAGTCCTAACACACTTCAAACTGTAATTGAAGATCTTTAAAAAATGTTCCCTGAACAGTTACTGTTAGTCATTGGTAGAACTACTTGCTTCATGTAAGTTGAAAGTTCAGCTGAATCTTCCTAGTGAATGTGTATTTCAAATGGAGACTTCTTTAGAGCAACACCCTCACGTTTCCTCCCTTAGTTAAAAGTGGCCATTCGCAAGATGGAGGATTTTTATTTTTCATCATCAAAACTCATTCCAAACTATCACCCAAATTCTCCTACTAAATGTCCTTTGAGATTCAAGGGAAAAGGAAATTGAGAATACAAAGGTGCATTAATAATAGGAACATATGCAGGAAATGAAAATCCAAATGTAGCATTCCTATATGACACTACAATACAATTTTGTAGCCTTCTCAAGAAGTGTTACCTTGTTCTTTGGATCCCTCCTCTCATTACGAAGAGTTGCAAATTAATTCAAAGTTACCAATAAAATGTCAACAAAAGAATAATCCACATCAGATTCACTTGGTACAACATTAATTATTTCTTTTGTTGTAATCCAATGACTGTATTCAGTCCATGTTGCCTAGCACACACATAAAACATTTGATGTGTTTTTATTCACTTTAAAAGCATCCTAATCGGACTCTAGGTTTAATTGAATTTCATCTGGGTCTAAGCCATGGCTACAAGTATGTATGCACCCACACTATCAGGAAACTTGAACACTATAAGCCTACATAGAATGGCTTTCTTTTTTAGTACATGTAGTTGTTCAAACAATCCAACAAGATTAAATAGTGTTGTGACTTTATCCCATGGCTTCTCAAGTGAAACATCATCTCCATTTGCATTTGTGCATCTAACCAATGATGGCATTCAACCTTCACATTCCTTATAGGCAATGACAAAACAAAGCACTCAAAAAGATTGCATAGGTAGCAAGTGAGGGCCAATGTCCCTCATCTATCTAGCTATCAAAAACATATTTAACCTCTTCAGCCTTCCCCATTGGTATTAAATATTTCATCCTCTTTGTTGTGGAAAAAATAAAGTGATATTTCCTTCTATCAGAATTACCAAAACATTGAATACAAATATTTTCAATTGGGCTTGGTGAAAATGAGTGCCATCTACAATCTTCATTACAGTCATTAAGACTATCCTTTTATAGGTTAGGGGCTTTCCTTGAGTTGTGTGACACATGTCGAGTCCCCTTGTGGGTATAACTAAAAAATAATCATTTTGAAACAAGTTTTACCTTCAATTGACCTTGAGGCTACCTCTAAATAAAATGCCATCCTGGATTATGAAATCCAACCACCTCGTCCTATCCACTCTAACAGGTTCCTTGCAAGCTTTCCAAGCTTTTGCAAAATCAGGATGTTGTGCATACAGTGTCTTGAGTTCATTGAATCCAACCACTTCAATCAACATCTTAGTCATCAATGTATGCCTCCTACTTAAGGCATCTATAACCCTATTTGACTTCCCACTCCTATGTTTCAAAACAAAGGTATAACTATGCAAAAATTCTACCCATTTCATATGCCTCTGATTTAATTTTCCCTGACTATTTAGGTACTGCAAGGCCTGATGAACATTATATAGAACAAATTCCTTCGACAACAAATAATGTCTCCATTTCTTTAATGCTTGAACTATTGCATAAAATTCCTAATCATATACAAAATACTTTCTCTTCACATCATTTAACTTTTCACTGAAATAGGCAATGGGCTTACCTTCTTGGCTCAACACTGCTCCAATGGCACAACCACTGGTATCACAATCCACCTGAAACACCTTGTTGAAATCTGGGAGGGCTAGAACAGGTTGCTCTATCACCTTTTGCTTCAACAGCTCAAAACTTTTTGCTACTCCAGTGCTCCACTTGAATTCTTTTCTATCCCCTCTCATTGTTTCAGTTAGGGGTCCACAAATACTACTGAAGTTTCTAATGAAGTTTCTATAAAAACTAGTCAAACCATGGAAAGATCTCACCTCGGTAGCAGTTCTTGGGGTAGGCCATTCCAAAATAGCCTTCACCTTCTCCGGGTCCATCTTGAGACCTTATGCTGAGACAACAAACCCCA
>VDFB02244698.1:0-10846 GCA_007258455.2 Sequoia sempervirens | reverse complement strand
CCTTTCGATCTAAAGAATGTTGGGGCTACTTACCAAAGAGCCATGACTACAATATTTAATGACATGATGCACACATTCATGGAAGATTATATAGATGACATATTGGCAAAGTCATACACCAGAGAAGGACATCTGGAAATATTGTCCAAAATATTTGCAAGATTGAGAAATTCAAAGTTCGGCTTAACTCCCAAGAAATGTGTCTGAGCTCATCCGGAAACTCTTAGGGCATACTGGAAAGGAATTGAAGTAGATCCTACCAAGGTACGTGAAATCATGGAAATGCCTCCCCCAAGGAACATCACCAATTAAGATCCTGCAGGACTCCACTTCAATCTATATGAAGGTTCATTGCACAACCGGCCTAATAAAGTCTACCTTTCACATCTAATGCGATAAGAATGTTCCTTTCAAGTGGGATGACAGGTGTGAATTGGCTTTTCAACAAATCAAACAATACTTAATGACTCCACCAGTTCTAGTACCACCAAATCCAGACAAACCATTGATCTTGTATATTGCCGCAATAGAGACATCCTTGGGTGCATTGCTAGCACAAGAAGACCATATGGGGAAAGAACGTGCAATTTATTACATCAGTAGAACACTCACAAGTCATGAGCTTAGCTACACTACCATTGAGAAGGCTTGTCTAGCAGTAGTCTTTGCTTCACATAAATTTTGGCATTACATGTTAACTGATATGATCAATCTTGTTTCAAAGATTGATCCACTCAAGTATCTGTTATGCAAAGCGTCATTAACGGGAAGGTTAGCAAAGTGCGTAATGATTCTGAGTGAGTTTGGAATCCATTATGTTGATTGCAAGGCAATCAAAGAACAAGTTATCGCTGATCAACTAGCTGAAGCACCACTACAAGCAAACCATCCCCTGCATATTGAATTTCTAGATGCTGATGTATTTACTGTAGAATCCAAACAACCATGGTCCTTATATTTTGATGGTTCTTTCACTCAACATGGATCGGGGGCAAGCATACTTTTCATCACCCCCCAAGGACATACCATTCCTTGGTCATATAGGCTGATGTTTCCATGCACCAACAACATAGCCGAATATGAAGCACTAATTATGGGACTTAAAATAGTACTGGAATGGAGAATTACATAACTACAAGTGTATGGTGACTCACAATTGGTCATTTATCAGATCAATGATGATTATCAGACTAAAGATGATAAACTATTGCCATATAAAAAGATGGTTGATGACTTCAAGAAGTACTTTGTGGACATCAAATTCACACAAATTCCAAGGCTTGATAACAAAGCAGTTGGCGCCATGGCTACGATTGCATCATTGTTACAACTCCCAGAAACTCAGAATCACTATGAATTTCTGGTGGAACAATCATTTACTCCTACCTATGACACCCTTGAAAGCCAAATCATTTGCCACTTGGTGGGATCTGATTCACCTTGGTATGGCAAAATTTATGCCTACCTAAAAGATGATATCCTACCACCTGATTTATCCCGTAACCAAAAACAAACTTTCATCCGCCAATCCTCTCGCTACACTCTTATCGCCGACACCCTTTATCGTCGTGGTCTTGATGGTACTTTACTTCGATGTCTTGAATGTGAGGAATCTGACAAAGTTTTACAAGAAGTTCATGGTGGCATTTGTGGTACTCATTCGAGTGGATTGACCTTATCCAAGAAATTGATTAGAATGGGTTACTACTGGCCTACAACGGAGAGGGAATCATTCACTTTTGTGAAAACATGCTCAAAATGCTAGATTCATGGGAATCTCATTCATGCTCCTGCACAGGAACTTCAACCATTTACGCCAACCTGGCCATTCTCTCAATGGGGGTTAGATCTAGTGGGAAAGATTCATCCTTCCTCATCAAACGGGCTTAAGTTCATCATCACAGCCACAAAGTATTTTACCAAGTGGATTGAGGCAGTACCTCTTAATAAAGTTACTGGCAAACAGATATCATCATTCATACTCAACTATATTATTTTTCGGTATGGCATTCCCAACTCCATTATTACAATTAATGGACGACCTTTCAAGAATCAAGATGTTGATGAACTTTGTGATGATTTCACATTCAAGACGATATTCAACACCTTACTATCCACAAGGAATGCACAAGGTAGTTCCCAAATAAGTGCATTCATAATGTCTTTTAAAGCAAAGACTGTGAATGATCTGTAAAGGACTGCATGTTCAACTCTAATCCCTACTTTATGGGCCTACCGAACTAGTATTTGCACGCCAACAGGAGCAACACCATTCGCTCTTGTTTATGGAGCCAAAGCCATCCTACGTCTAGAAGTTGAGATTCCCTCACTCAGAGTATCACTGAAGGGCCTCACAACAGATGATGAATACAGGATTTCCCGACTCCAAGAGCTAGAACTAGATGAAAAGAGACAAAGAGCAGCTAACCATTTGAAAGCATACCAACAGATGATGTCTCACAACTATAATCACAAAGTAAATCCTCGTACCTTTCAGGTGGGTGATCTAGTTTTGAAATAAAATCCATGAAATCAGCAAGACAAAGAAAAGAAAGGAAAGTTTGAACCAAATTGGCTAGGTCCTTATGTGATTATTGTTGTCTATGGTTCAGGAGCATACAAGCTATCAATGCTAGAAGGGACTCATGACGAACCCATCAACAACATGCATCGAAAAGTATTATGTCCTAAGGGTTATCATCAACATAAAAGGTCTTGAAAAATCCAAAAACAATGGTAAAAAGGTCCCTGAAAATCCAAAACAAATAAAAGGTCCCGAGGAAATCCAAAAAATGAGAAAATGTCCTAAAAAATCCAAAACAAAGATAAAAGGTCCTAAAAAAATCCAAAACAAAGAGGAAATGTCTGAAAAATGGTTACCCGGTGAAAACTTAGAAAACAAGCATCCGATAGGCCGCATAAAAAAGAAAAGAAAAAGTCATAGGGTGAAAACCTGGCAACAAGCAGTTTATTGACAGGAAAAATGCAATAAAATAAATAAATAGTGAAAATCTGGAAAACAGACGCTATTTGTAGCTCTCCATCTATTAGTTCATGTTCTGCACTTGGCTTCTCAGCCCTCATTTTCATGCATCTTTTCATCATCTTAGGGCCATACCAGCATCATGCTATCAACATTTTCCTAGAACGATAATGTCTTACCATGGCTTGATTATTATACATATTCATCTCAACAAGTTCTGTCAATACTGGGGGCAAACGTTGACATACTGGGGGCAACTGACTTTCAGGTTTTACCAAAACAGCTAGACAATGACATCAAATACAATCATGCGAACAAACAATCAAATCACATGAACAACTATCCAATCATTAATCCCAAGCACAACAGTTTTCAGCTGCGTACCATATCATGACTCATATCCAGATGATCTAAAATCTGAATAATGTTTGGAATAACAGTATTTCATTTGGAACAATGGTTGTTTACTTTGTGATATCATCTCCCTAGAGCACACTCGATGATGTACTGCACTAGAGTTGGTGAAGAAAGAAGATGATTTTTCGTTGTCTGTTGTCTTGAGGTTAACTATCCATTTGTTGCAAATATGTCGCGAAACATGATTTCCAAAGTTTATCATTAATGACAATCCCAAATTTGCATCAGAAGGTAGTTAGTCTTTGTCTGTTTATGCAAGAAATGCTCAGGTCATCTTAGTTCAATTATACCTCGATGCTTGTGTTTCCTTGCTATATCAAACTTCATGAAAGTTGTATTCAGGTCATCATTGGTGCTAATTTCCCCTCTGATGCTTGTACATACTTCCAACATTTTAAAAACCACTCTATGATGATTCAAGAAAGCTAATAAAAGGGCTCAACAAATGGTTCGGTTCATTTAGTCGCATTTCATTTTAGATCAGTGTATATTATCTGCATACTAGAGTTGCATCAGAGTTTTCGAAAGGACTAACAAAAACATCAACAGCTTCCGTATCTCTTTGAACTATTTGTGGAGGACGTTCAAATATTTGTTTCATCATCACCTTTCATCTTCATTATCATTTCATCTAGGTCCTATCATCTATCATTTTCCATTCACTTGCATATCACTTAGGATCTGTTATCACTTCATATCATTTATCATTTACCATTTCATTATCATTTCATGTCATTTACCATTATCATTTCATATTATCATTATCATATCATTTATTATTTCATATCCTTTACCCTTATCATTTCGTTATCATTTCATATTATCATTATCATATCATTTATCATTTCATTACCATTTTCATATCATTTACCATTATCATTTCATATCCTTTACCATTATCATTTCATATTACCATTTCATACCATTTCATATCATTACCATTATCATTTCGTTATCATATCATATTATCATTATCATATCATTTATCATTTCATATCCTTTACCATTATCATTTCATTATCATTTCATATTATCATTATCATATCATTTATCATTTCATCTCATGTATCATCTCATTATCATTTCATATTATCACTTCATATTATTTATCATTTCATATTATCATTATCATATCATTATCATTTCATTTCATATTATCATTGCATTTCATCTACATTATCATTTCATATCCTTTACCATTTATCATCTTATCATATCATTATCATTTCATTTCTATATTATCATTGCATTTCATCTATATCATTTCATATCCTTTACCATTTATCATCTTATCATACATCACATTATTAATCATTTCATTTCATATCATTTGTCACATTATATTCATCTCTATCTTTGTTAATCATCCGTCATTTTCATATCCATTCATATTACAACCATAACGTATATCATAAATACAACATTCATTTTCCATCATCTTATCATTATTATTTACTTGCATTTGAAAACCAAGACCAAAACATTACATATGCATTTTCATATCATTTCCATTAATAACATTTTTTATAAAACATAGCAAAAATCCCATGACATATTCATACATCATAAATCAACCACCGATAACATCATTAGTACGATCATCAATCATTTTTCTATCATCATACATACACCATCAAATCATTAAAATGCATACAAAATCCATACCATATAGAAATAAATACACATCACATCATCAAAATCATCACGACATCATCGCTCATCATAAATAATACAAATGTCCAATGTCCAAGGGAAACCGAAAGTCCAAAGAGATACATGGGATATGATCAAAAATCAAATATGCATGCTCCAAAAAATAATATACATGCATCACAAAAATTAGCTGGTCAATGCCCCCTGATGGAGCTGTCCGGAGGGAGGTGGGGCCCGCCATCGGGTACTGTGTTTGATCCCGCTGAATGGTAGAACCCTAGGCTCTATGTCCATGTCCGAGATTTGCTCCTGGTCCTCGTGTGGGACCGTGGGTATGGCTCTCTGTGCTCAGGTGGACATAACTCCTCATATCTCAGCCGGTAGTACTTAGCCTCCCTCGCCATCTCCATGCCCTCTGTAATGGCGTCTCGTAATGATGCACTCTTCACAAGGCCTATGAGCTCTAAGCGACGCCCCGCCTTTCTTTTGTTGCCTCCGCTTCAGCATCCTCTTGTGATTAGCCGAGCTATATGGGTCCGGGGCGTGGCCGAGATACCAGCAGCCGTGCCGGAACCCAGGCTCGCATAAGTTGTGCCTATAATCATATCAAACCCTACCTCCCGACTTAATGACTGGAACAAATTTCTCAAGACTCCGCAGCGGTGTCTATATTCACAAATACAGATGAGGAGGACACCGATAACAAACAGGGTCTACCACCGTATCCGGGCCTTCAGACAACTGCGGCATCAAGAAGGCCCATCCCCGCCCACCGCCTCCCTCCTCCCTCCATCATCTCCCCATCATCCCCACCATCCGAGCCGCCATCATCCCCTGCCACCCTCCCCATCTCCTCGCACCCTCCTCCCCACCCTCTCTCCTCCTCCCTCTCCTCCACGCACCACCCGGCCTCCACCCTCGCCACCTCCCCGCCTCCTCCCCTCTAGTCATGTACCACCGCACGGGCCTGGCTCATCGGGGCATGTAAACCGTGGGAACCGATGAGTATGAAAGTACTCTAAGTACTCATCTGACATCCCTGCATTTGTAACATCTAGCCTGTATGCCCATACCTTAGCCTGCAAGCCAGTATACTCTGTATAGGCCACCTGGTATGTGATGCATTGGCCCCATCTTGGATCATCCTTGCGCTGCCCATAATGAGCAACGCCTTGAGGCATCCCCTGTGTGAATCCATACTGTCTCTACACTCGCAAGGCCAAAAATCTCTCAATGATGTATGGTGTCCGCCCTATCAGATATCACAGTATACAAACAAACGACATCTCCAAATGATCTGTGTCCCAAGGCTCGCAATCTACATACGGCCTCCATACCACTGAATCCACATCATCCAGCACCTGCCGCCAGTACACCAACTTGCCCAGCTTGGGCTGGACAAGTGCACCTGAATATGCATATACATATGGCCGTCCTAGTGGCCTAGCTCTAGCACACTCTGGCCTCGTAATTGCAATATGCTCCCAGGCCCAGATCTAAAGCAACGTCACACCACTAGCCAAACATCTCGACCCTCGGTACACCACCTGATGTAGATCATGATACAAGTGGGCCAAAATACAGCTCCCCCAAGCATACCTCCGCGGCTGCATCACCATCCACTCTAGCATCCTACCCCATCCAACAGAGAATCCCTTCGACCAATGATCCGGTCCAAGGAAGCGTCCAATGAATGTCGCTAACACAACAACTAGGGCTGGATATCTACTAAAATCCGCCCACAGCACCCAATATCCAGCTATCGCCATATCACCGCAGATCCTCCTCAGTGCCTCAGTCCCTCCTATCTCCTTGTGGTCATAAACCACAAAAGCACCTACCATAGGAATCCCTAGAATCATGTACACATCCTCTGGTGTCATGGTCATCTCACAAGTCAGCAAATGAAAGGTGTTATGATCTGAATGCCACCTCTTTGCCAATGCAGTCAACAGTCCCCTGTTGACTCGAATCCCTCGTGGGATGGTCAACATGGATCCCAATCCACAGGCACCTATCCATTGTACCTCTGTTGGAGTCAACTCTCCTATCTGATCCCAACACATCGGGAACCGCTCTCATCTGGAGGTTATCAAAAACCTCCTATTTTTTTGGTCATCACAAGGACAATTAATCAGACTCATACTAATGACTCATATCATGTGCTCTATCTATCAGTGACCCATATCAGTGACCCATATCAATTGACCCATATCAGTGACCCATATCAATTGACCCATATCAGTGACCCATATCATCATTTACTATTCGGTTTATTTTTCAAGAAATAAAATTTATCAACAATCAAATTATTTTCTTATTTGTACTTCAATCATGAATGCAAATATGTTTAAAAACCATCATCTACTATTTGATTTCTATCACAGAAAACAAATTTATCAGAGGTCATATCAAGCATATACTCTTTGTTTTTCATTCCTATGAAGCAAAGTTATCAAACAATCAATCAATCTACTTGTTGTTTTTCATCTATGAGAATCAAAGTTATCAGGTAACCAGTCAATCAATCTACTCTTTGTTTTCTATTCGGAAAAACAAAGTTATCAGTTAATCATCAGATGTTCTATCATTTCTATCCATATCAGCATGATGGCAAAACTAATTTCTCTATCTATTGACCAAGGAAGCAATGTAGACCATCATTTTTCATCACAATGGCATTTTGCCAAAAATTTTCCAAATGCGCTAATCTGCGCCTCAGATGCGCTAAAACACATAAGCGCTACAATTTACCTCAAAAGCGCTAAAACCCCGTATGCGCGGTTCTGCACCCTAAAAGCGCTAAAGTTTTCCCTATGAGCGCTAAAACCTTGGATGCGCTAAGAAACCCAGCGTATGCGCTACTTCATACCCTAGATGCGCTAATCCCTAAATGCGCGACTCTATGCCCTAGATGCGCTAAAGTTTTCTAGCTAGGTTTCTATCCTATAAGCGCTAATGTATACTTCGTATGCGCTAGAAAACCTAAAATTTTCCCTACCCTTGTATGCGCTAAAGAACACCCTCTATGCGTTACAAAAAATTCCTCGAATGTGCTAAAACAGACAGTCGTATGTGCTAAAACAACATTTTAAAACCTAAAACCGCATGAAAAATGTAAAAAATTTGATCAAATTCATAAAATTTTGAAGCATAAAAGGGTTTAATTGACTCACCGATGGTCCATACGGGGCTGGTATCTAAAATCGATGAGCCCGCTCGAATCTATGTGTGTGAAATGGAATCGGCATCTCGCTATGTCACTGTTAGAGCATCCAAATCACTGTAGCAAAAGAGTGAAGATGACTTCCACTTTCACCCCTTTTACCTTATATTGGTCAATTAAGGTGGGCTTTTGGTGGCATCTTTCTTTTCACTTTATATTTTTAACCTGGAGCATCTTTTACATCACTTATCAGGAGCTAAATCACTAACTCCCCAGCAGAATATCATCATCTGTGATTTACCTCTCCAGGGGGCATCATTAGCATCAGCATCAAAAACATATCAGGGGCAACAAAAATTTTATTTTCTTTGAAGCAATGCGTTTCACGCATCACTTCAAAGAGGGGCAAAATGTATATGTCTAAAAATGGTCATCAAGCTTGTTAATTAATTAAATATAAATTATTTAATTAATCCCCTAAAATCATCTACATATAAATAAATTTAATTATTTATTTATATTGTTCAGTTTTATAAATTCTTCTACCTTAGTTAAATAAATAACTTTATTTAATCATTACCATCTTCCATATTCCTCTTAATTAAATTAAATAAATTTTATAATTTATTTATATTAATTATCATGTTATTCTAAATTTGAATATTTGAATTCAAATAATGGAATATTCCTTCAAACACCCTCTTCATCTCATAGTTAAATTAAATATTGTATTTAATATCTTTTCTCACTCCACATATAATTAAATATTTTAAATATTTAATTATCTTCTAAATTCCTCTTTCACACATAATTAAATATTTTTAATATTTAATTACTTTCTAAATTTCATCTTTACACATAATTAAATATTACTTATTTAATTATGTAAACTTCTAATTTCATCTTCACACATAATTAAATATGTACACTTCTAATTTCATCTTCACACATAATTAAATAAGTTTATTTATTTAATTATGAAATTCATTCTCAACTCATTCTTCAAAATTCTTCAAATGGCAACTCATTGGAAGTTTTTCTTTTGTGCTTGCAAGTTCTTGGTGGAACATCCATACCCATAAGAGTACACATAATGAACAAATCTAACTTTTGAGTGTGAATTTTTTAATTTGTAAATTGATTGCTTGATTTTACTATGACATGCATTCTCATAGTAGCTCTCATGCAAGTCAAATTTGAGGCAAAATATAATGGTAAAAATTGCATTCCTACACCCTATTATGTTATATTTGGGGCCCACAATGACTAAGTTATTCTTTATGCATCAACTAGTGTGTAAGATGGCATGCTTTACATAAAAGTTCACAAAAAGACATTATTTGTACTTTGATCCCATCATCATGTATCCTTAGGAATTGATCACCATCCCTAAATCTACCATTTCTCACCCTACTTCAGGTTTGTGGGTGCAAAATTGATCTAGATCATTTATGTGCCCATAGATTTGTACCTCAATTCTCAAGCCTTACCACCTTTTTCTATTAGTTGTTATGAACCGACAAAAACACAATTTTTATTATTTATGCACTTGTAGATTTGAACCCCAAATTTCAAGCTTGACCACCTTCTTGTATTAAGTGTTTTTTTTTTTTTCAAATTCTAAGCTAAGGTAATATATTGAAAGACTAAACCCAATTCAGAAAGAATCACCATCAATTATTTAAGAGAAAGAATAATATACTAAGCACATTTAAAATTCTATTGCAATAGAAAAGGTGGATTACATCAACATTGCATCATATCTTAAGAGCATACTACGTGCTTGTGTGTTCTCGATCTTACTTCATAATCATTCAATCAGTCAATCCAAGGGAGAACACAACATTCATGATTCAACAAATTCCTCAAAAATATTTTTAAACACTACCAATTAATTATCATATTCAAAACACACATAGAGAAGTGAACAAATTTCATCCAATAAAATTTGACAAGATTACATTTACAAATTACCAATTTAATTATGCACTAAAGTTGATATCTACACTCACGGAAATAAACTAAAGCACTGAACAATCAAATTCCTACACTAACAACAATCATCTAACAACATATTAAATTATAATATCATAACATGTATACATTAATATCGTGTACATTAACATATGAACAACATTCATCTAAGAAGTTATTTAATTATAATATTATAATAAATGTGTACAATAATATCTATGACAAATCTAAAACTAAGTACCCTCACATTCAATTTAATGAATTCTACATTTATTACAATATCTACTTAATTAGCCCCAGCTATTTTCGGAAGTTTATTTTGACCTTCCACCAGAAGCAATGAAAAGAAGCAAAGAATCTATGATACCCCAATTATTTAATGTTTTTAACTGTTGAGGCAACAAAGTTGCAGAAAAGAATAGTGTCTACTTTGCCGTATAAATGGGAATACTTTCCTTTTAATTTTGCCACGTTGGACGTTACGTTCAACAACCCTAAAAATTAAAAAAATCATGTGGTGATGGCAGAACCCTGGAAAACCAAAACAACAAACAAATAAATAATAAATAATAAACTATTATTAATGGATAAGACATAGTCGCACCGAAGCTTATCTCCGAAAAGGCGGTGCCGGAAAAGCCCTCGTCTTATTT
>VDFB02244694.1:0-12025 GCA_007258455.2 Sequoia sempervirens | reverse complement strand
ATGTGGTTGAGATGTAAGAGGCATGAAATGCATGTGGTTGAGATGTTTTGGAGGGAAATTGTTTGGGTAAGAAAGTCAAATAAAGGGAGTCAATGAAGGAATATTCCCTAGAATATGCTTTTGAGAGGATAAATGAGGTAATTAGTTAATTAAAAGAAACTATTTTCATGTGCAAGTGGGTTAGTTAATCAGGGGTTGATTTAACTCTTGGGGAGTTAAAAGCAAGAGAATTTATTAATGATGATTAGAAGGTGATTAAAGTTAATTAATTTAGAATTTAATTAACTTTAAGTGGGTTAGTGAATTTATGATATTTAATTTAAATCATTTGATTTATTTAATCAAATAAGAGGACTTTGGGGATTTAATTAAACAAATTGATTTATTTAATTAAACATGATGGACATTAGTGAATTAATCTAATAAACCGCTTTATTTGATTAATAGAAGAATTTGATGGATAATTGATCGTAATCGTATGCACTATGTTAGCTTAGATTGTTTGTATGTTCATATTTTTTCCACTCTTTCGAAGCAATGCACCTATTGTATCGGGTCTTCAAAGAAGAACCTGTCGATCAAAGTTAAAAAATTCTGATTTTCAGATGTCCCAATGGGAAAGAAGTACACACTGCACACTACCCCTTCGGAGAGATTGGGTGAAAAGTTCAATTTTGGGCAGATCTTGAGACAAAAGCAGTTCAAGATGGATGTATGATGGTTAGACTAACAATTTCAGATGATAATTGCAAATGCAAATGAGATGAATTCAGAGTCCTATTATGATGATATGTATGAGTATGCAGGATGGGTATGCTGACATTTTATGAATGCATGATGGATGCATGTTATGATAGCATGTTAGCATGAAAGAGGATAGAAGAATGAGAGGGATCAACCCTTGATTCCAAGAAGATGCAGAAGTCCAACAAGTCTATGAGTAGTCGAGACTTTATTGGATATGATGATGAATGATGATAATGTATTGCTTATCTAGGGATTGGGAATGTAAAGAGCATAATTTTCCTTATGTTTGATAACACACATAGATACGATGTATCAAGGTACAAACAACTAGGATGGCATGGTATCTAGTGCAATGGAATTTGACTTGAAAAATAGATAGGAGTATTCTTGTTCACACCTAACATACGAAACCTTGTTAGGATGTACTTTAGACATTTTGAACATCTCGGACCAAAACACAAAAAGGCAAAGCCTAACCATGTAATAGTGAACAAGACATCCAAAACATCTTCCATACACACCTACCAAAGCAAGGGGCATCACCAAGTTATATTACAAGAATATCCAACAAGCATAGTAGACAAAAGATAATGATCAATGCCCCATTCCTCTCTAAATACTTTAGATGTGACATCCCTAGAGGTCATGGGAATAGGGTGCACAAGATAAATCAAAAGAAAATATCAAGTTAAAAAACAAGCTAATGTTCTTCATACCTCTAGCAAAAGGGATTTGTTTTGAAGATAAGAATCCAAAGTGTTTTTCCAATAGATAATGCCCATTATACGAAAGATGAATCCTAGTACATGTTAGTGGATGGTGGCAAGTTGATAGGTTGTTTGAAAGGCTATTGATATAAGGTTTGATTGACATGTTTGAGAATGATCAAGAGTTTGATTTTACATTTTAAAAGTTGTTTCAATTTTGATTTTATGTTTGAAGTTCACTTCTGCTAATTGTTGTGATTGTTTTTGTTTGTTTTTCCAAAGGATGAAGGTGACGATTGATTTATTATGGATGACTGATTATTGTGGGTGAAGCAAAGTGAGACAAATGATTTTTTTTTTCAAATATTTAGATGTTTTTGATGTTTTTGAAATGTTATGAGGTCGCTTTTTTGTATTTTCATGTTATTTAAATGTTTTTTGTGTTTTTGTGTCTTGGGGTTCAATAATGATGACCTTGCCTACATTTGCTTTTTCTAGAGAAAAGGTAGTTCGATAACCATGTTTTGGACCTTTTTACTTTGACCTATTTTGGATTTTTGGATATGTTTTAGATTTTTTGGATTTTCAAATGATTTTGATGATTTTGGATATGGATATGTGTGATGATATTAGTGATCTATTTGGGATTTGTTGAAAACCAAGCTAAGGTTGATTGATTTGATTGATGGATTGATGATGATAACATTGTTGAGGATACATAATAATGCAAGGATAGTGTTAAGCAACACAAGGATTGGGAAGGATGTCACAAGATGATGATGGATTGATTGGATTTGATTGACAAGATTGTGAAGCTCAGTTTGGAACAATTTTTTTTTGAATGATTTTGATGTGATGTTGAAGTACACATTAGATGCGACTGATATTGATTATTTGGATTGATATTTGATGAAAGATAAAGATTGATAAGGAACATCTTCTCGTCAAAATATGCCATGGGCTAGGGATTTGGATTTTTTTTCACAAATGTTTTGACCAATTTGAATTCATGTTTTCCAATGTTCGATCACCACATAAGTTGGAAGATATAGATAAGATTTATTCCCAAAGCAAGATGTAAATATTTTCCCCCAGTGTCTAGTAATGTGTGAAATGCCAGGGGTGGATTCTTGTATAGATGTATGGATGGATGGATATGGTAAGCACACAAAGGATGCCAAGGATTATCTTATGATAAGATAAGGTGTTTGAACAAAGGATTCTCATTTGGATAGTTCTTCATGGCTTAGATAATGTTGGGTAGGATAGGATCAATAAAAATGACTCATGTCAAGATTTTTACCATATGTAAGCAAGTGTAAAGTTTACACCAAACTTTTATCAAGATCAAGATAATGTAGATAGATGGTAATGGGTTAGATAAATGGTTCATGGATGAATGGATTTATTATGGATAATATGGATGGAATGCTAGATTTATTATGGATGGGATGAAATAATTCCATTTGAACAGGTCCATATGACGCTCAATTCTACTCATGACCCCCAGTTTCTAGTTTTTCATCATGGTACTTGCCCAAAGCACCACCCATGTGGTTTTCACTGAAGGACAATTTTTATCTTTACTATTTTCATGAATTTTTTTTGAATTTTTTTCTTTTTTTTTTCTTTTTCTTTGTGATGATTTTAAGTTCATGCACCTGGTTGTGTTGATGGAGATGATTTTGTCATAATGTGCCATCAATATCCTGCTTCAAGAATTTGTTTCACTAAGATACGTGAACTTGAATGCAACTTTTGAGATTCCTGATCTACTTTGATAATACCAGAGTTAATTCTATCATTATGTGTATAGGACATTAGAGTTCCTTCAGAATCCTAATGATGAAGGGTGGCTACTAATACATGGTTAATTTGAGAATTGGATATCATGTGTGGAGGTGTGGATGGAGTGTGTTTAGGAATAAAAGATGGATTGGTTGATAGTTTGGAACCTTTGACTCTCCAAACTTGGGAAGATGAGCAATAATGGGTGTATACAGAAGTGTGTGTGGAATTAGGACCAATTGCTTGATATAATTTGTATGTTTCTTGAGAAGCCTTCTTTTTCCTTTTTGGACGTCTTTGATGGATACATTTCCCTTTTTGATTTTTCCCCATAGTTTCCTTGACTGATGGAGTTTGATAGGGATGATCTATCTTTATATTTCTTGGGTATCCATGTGTATTTGATTTGTCCATTATGCTTCTGAACTTCTTTTTCTTTGATAATGTTCTTTGTACTTTGATTCAAATCTCTCTTTTGGTGTTGGTCCTAATTCATGGATGAGGTGATGGGTGGATTAAGATTCATGACATGGTTGGTTTTAGTATTAACATTGGTTTCACCATAAGGATTCTTTGTGTGCCCTATGTTGATGTTTTCTTGAGATGAAGTTTCCCCTAGTAAATTGTGGAAGTAGTACCTTCATGCTTTGATTCTGCCTATTTTGAGATGTCCTATTTAGCAAGTGTTCTATGATAAATGACCACTCTAGATGATGTTATTTCAATTTTTTGGTCTGCTAACTTTGGAATATCCTATTTTTTCTAACCTGTTTCCTTGAGTGGATAATATTGGATATCTTCGTACATGATGTCCTCAATTTGAATTTGGGATACATCTAATCCTAATGTTGACAACTCAGCCTAACTGTAGGAATCAATAACCTCTTGTTCTTGTGTAATAATGTTACGAGTAGAGGAATCTTGTTCTAAATGAAGATCATCTATGTCCATCCAAATGAAGCATCTCATGGATAGATGGAGGGTATGTGTTATATGGATATGATTGGCATTTACGCGACATATTTTATAGATTGGAGAGTGTCCATTAGATCATTGTAGTATCAAAGGATGGATTGCTTAAAGGGGTTCTTGGATATAGTCATTAAGCATGAGAAGTGGCTCAATATCCTCTTGAGCTTTAAGTGAATTTGGATCAAGTGTTGAGTTGAGGATTTCTTCAATATCTATAACCATGAGGTCAAAGGATGTCAATATGTCTTGGAAAGGACCATTGCTAGACTTTGGTGAAAGATGTTGATCATGCTTTGGAATAAATTCTTGAGATATTTCCTCTAACTCATTAGGTGATGTAGAGACATTTTCAACATGATCATTGGTCGATGCATCATGGATTATGTCAATAGGATCAAATAATTTTAACACTCCTTGAAATAGATCATTGGTGGACGAATCTTGATCATCGTCCTCAAAAATTGTGGTGGAGATATTGTCAATGTTTTTAACCATAGGATCAAATGATGTTAACATTTATTTAATTGGATCATCGTGGGATATTTTTGGTAGAAATTGATTTTGATTGAAAAGTGACTCTTGATGTATGTTGATTTTATCATTGGATGATGTAGAAACATCTTCAAGGTGCTCATTGATGGATAGATCTTGATCATTGTCCTCAATAGTTATTATTACTTGATCAAGAAGGTCTTGGATGAGATTTTTGAGTCAAATACAATTTGATGTTTTATGATGATTGTCACTATGATACTCACAATAATATATACCCTTATTCCAAGGGAAGTTTATGATAGAGTTGAAAGCACTTACTTTTGGAAGAGTCATCTTTTTTGCATTAACTAGATTTTTTAATGTTGATTCAATTGGCTCACCCAGAGGAGTGTATTCACATTTGTTTATTTATAAGATTTACACTTGTTGAAATTGACCTTGTGGTGGTTGATTTTGGAGATGTGGTGATTGGGCTTGTTCTTGATGTTGATGATCTTGATATCCAAAATCTTGACTTTGGAGATATTGTTCTTGATGTGGTTGTGGACACAGCTCAATGCTTTGATGACATGGCTTAACCAATGGGGGGGTGTGTAGATTTTGGGGTGGATATGTCTCTTGGTGATATGAATCAACAAATTTTCTAAGTATAGAAATTTGATTTCACAAAATTTGTTCTTGATTTTGATATTGCCACCCTTGATATAGTTGATTTGGTTGTTGGTCAAGCATATTTGGAATATACACTTGTGGTATTTGTATGGGATCATGCACAAATTGATTTTGGAGAATGTTCTAATTTGAGATGATGTTTAGATTTTGCATTATAGGTTGACATGGAACATTGTAGTGGTTGGGAAACATATTGCTTTGATTTAGGTAACCTTGATTTTTCATGGTGTTACCTTGAATTGGATCAATACATTGAGTTGTTAACATATTTTTTAGACTTTGAACAACATTGGTATGATTCGCAAACATATCTATCCCATAGTTCACTAAGTGTGGATTTGGTATGTTCATGTTTGGTAAGCTTGTACTTGGTATATTCACATGTGGCATGTATTCATCTGGTGGGATAACATTTTTTTGTTGAAGACTCATGCATTGATCATTTTGTTGATAGATTTGTAGGTTTTGACTTTGAGTTAAATCTACCATAGGGAAAGGTGTTCCAAAATCCAGATTAGGCGTACTCACATTTGTTGTATCTTTGAAGTTTGTAGGAGATAATGATTGCATGTATGGATTGTATAACTATGATTTTAATAACCAATTGGTATTGTAAGGCTTTGATAGTTTGGTTGACTTAGACCATTCATGATGTATGAATCGAGTTTATACTCCATGTTTTTCTTGTGTTTTTAGCTTGTTGACCTCTAAGGAATTTGGGACCAATGATGAGATGAATGATGAAATGGGTGAATGATATGGGTGTTGAACTTTTAAGAAATTTGGATCAATGCTAGACTTTAGGATTTGATTTTGATTGGTTTGAATTGGATAATGAACTCGTAAATCCTAAGATGTTAGATGTGATATTTAGGATAAACTTGTTCAAAGAGGTGTTAATTTAACTAGAGGTATGGGAAATGATGGATTCTCACACTCCTAACTAAACAAGGCGATTTTGATGTGTTTGATGATTTACCCAAGTCTATAATTTTGATTTTTTCTAAAGATCTACAAGTTGTTTGTGGGATGGAGATGATAAATGTTTGGGATGGATGAAGTGTTTGATTTGATCCTAAATGAACCTAAGAGGGACCTTGTCTTTAAGACCAAGATAGTGAAGAACATGCCTTACCTTATGAGTAGTTCAAACCAAAAGACCAATGTTTTGCTTAGAAGACCATAATACCAAAGATAGCGAGCACATGTGTGGGGTTCAATTGATTTAGTCTTGGTTAATGAATTGCTTTTACCACATTCACTACCTGCTTAAATTTCAAACTGAATGTTTATGTCTCAACTCCTTTTCTTTCCATAAGGTCCATTATGTGAAAATCAAAGAATCAAAGGCATAGTTTTCCTAGGTTGACTTTGGAGAGAACAAATTGAGATATGGGCCCAAATATTTAGAAGCCTCTAAGGATAAAATCCCTAGGGACAAGCATTAATATTTGGACTCTTCAAGGATATTTTTTCTTCCAAAGGGTTTGAAGCTATAATGACTAGTTGAATGTTTGTTTCAAAGTTTTAGATCCAAGCAAAGTATTTGAATAACTCAAAAATTGCACAACCCTATGATAGAAATGGCCATACTTTATTAGATTCTCACTTGGATTTCTCCAAACATTGAGATAAAGTGAACAGTTATAGATTTGGCGACACTGGCTCCCCTCCATGACACACACTTCTTAGGACCACCAAATCTCAAAATACTAAAGATCTAGATACCTTGAGGATTTATTCTATTTCTACTTTGAAAAGTACAAATGTGAGGTGGCTTCAGAATGACCATTCTTGCACCAATAAGTATTAAGGATTTTTGGCCTCTTGAACAAAGGGTTGTAGTAAGGATATCCAGTTTAGGGGAAACTATGATAAAATCCCTCAAGAGGTGTCCCAACCCTTAGAAAAATGGCTTTATGCATCATAAATATATTGGGGGAGAGCTATAATGCATCACTCCTATTGATTACAAAATTTCCTTGCAACCACAAATTTGTATAGCAGTTCGGAAGAGCTTGGCTCTAGCTCGTTATCACTTGGGTTATTCCCTTGGGGTGAGTAATTTTTCCCACCAAGGCAAGCCCTCCAAAAATAAAAATAAAAACTGAAGAATTAAATTTGTAGTTCGACTGCCTAAAACACTTAAGAGGGAACACACACAATGCCTTTCCTTCATACTCGCACGATTGTTCAATTTTAGATCCAATTTGAAATGTGTGGGTAATTTTAAACAATTAATGTCACTAGAATGATTTTGATTCTCAAGATCGCTAGAAGGCATGAGAGAAGTGCATATGCATTGGAATTACACAAATTGTGAAAAATTACAAAACAATGAAAGCACAAGTTCGTTTTAAGCCCAAGATAAAGATGAATTCTTTTTAGAGCACCAAGCTTAAATATGAGTTTTTCTTGTTCAATTTTAGCCCAAAATCAAAGTCTAGTGAGTTTCTAATGTTCAATTTTAATCCAACATTGACAAATCTTGAGTTTTTTGGTTAATTTTAAGCCCAAAGATGAAGTGAGTTATCCTAAAATACCAAACAAAAGCAAGAATGAAAGCCCTAGGCTATTACAATAAGAATTTAAAAATGTTTTTTCAAGTTCAAGTTTTATGCCCACTTTTTCAACTCAAATCTTGCTATTTGATTCTCATGTGAGAGAGATGACCATCATTTTTTGATGCAAACCTACAAAAAAAGTAAAATAATAGAAATGAGATTTATTTCAAGGAATCAATGAAGCATACAACATCACAAAAATAATGGTTATAATGTTAAATATACGATTCTATGCAACCCCAAGTTGGAAATCCAAATAATTGGCTATGTAGAAAAAGATTTAAAGGCCGCTCCACCAAATCATAGTCTAACAACACTATTCCACCAAATCAAGTTATGTTTATCCCATTATTGTAGCATTATATAGAGGTCACTAATAATCAATGAAAGCATTTCAAACTCACTCAACAGTTAGAAATTAGACATTTATTTATTCAAACAAATCTAGAAAAGATATGTTAGAATATAATGTCAAAATATTAAATAATTTGAAGTAGCAACTACTGCAAACACTGTCACCTCAAATGAAAAAAACTAACCAATCGATTTAGATTTCCTACAAATGGAATCAACATTGGCTAAAGTTGATCGTCCCCTCAAATCGATTCAAATTTCTTGACAGATATTTTGACAATCAAATACAATCAAAGACAATAAAACTTAAGTGAATTTCCTTTTTTTATATCCTCTCATAACCTAATATATTTGCAGCTGAAACAAGATTAATTTGATATGACATTGTACCATCTATTCTTGCAATAGAATGCAAGGAAACTCTCTTGCATTTATAGTCATCCATGTCCACCCTTACAATAATGGTTTGTGATCTCAGACCATAGATTAGTAATTTGTCATTTGCAATACTTTAAAAATAGGAAGATTACATGAGACAAACATCTTGCATTAGTCATCTCTAGCGATCCTCCTGCAAGGTTGTTTACCTGCTAAGAGCACTGCTATGTATGAAATTAAGACTGATTTGTCTTTGAAACGAGCACACTAAGATGAAAGACTTAGACATTAAGAGTTTTTAAACGTGTGATATCTAATCGTTAATGAGAATTGAGAGATGCATAGATTCCCTTTTAACAACTATGACGATCAGCATTGAACACACTATGGTAGGGCTCAAGTGTTATTATTGTACTTCAAGCACTTCCACTCCTTCAATCTACCCATTTCCATTGGCCTCACACATTATGATCGTCCTCCAAACACATCCACTTATTTGTTATCTTCAGGTAAACTACATGCTTTTGGGGACTAAAAATGTATAGCATACTATCCGACAGCATCCCTCCAAGCAAAACATTAAGATGAGGTCAAATATCATGCATCAAATATTAAGATGAAGTCAAAGGAATCGCTTTCCTCACTGTTATTTATCAAATCATTGTAGTCATGCTCAACCCAAGCTTCAAAAATAAGAAACATCAATACAAACAATCAGACATGGATTCAAATCACTTGTTTTGACTATCTTTCACCAAAATGAAAAATAAAACATTGCTTATCCATGCAAGCCAAAAAATGCTCAAAAAATTAGAATTATTGCTTTGAATATGTTCTTAGATCAGATAGAAATAACTGGTGAAGTTCAACAGTCCAACATTAGTGCCAGTTAAAACAGTCTTAAATATATATCTCTTCCCTAGTTGATGGTTAGAGAAAAAGTTGAAGCCACACACAAATGTATGGATATTGAGAAAATGAAAAGTAAAGACAAAAAGAAAAAGGAAACCTTTGACAAAATAAAACTGGTTCCCCTACCTGGCATGCCAAAATGTAGAAGCTTTTTTCTGCATTTTCTCAAGAACAAACATTAGCATATTAATCCATTTTAAACAAAGCAAACAAAAGCCTCCCTATGAGATATTGAATCATGCTAAATATGCCAAACAAGACACTAAATACTAAAAGAGTTAAATAAAAGCATATAAAAGCATGTGCAAAAACCTATCCCATAGTGGGAGTGGTGCTCCTTTGATGTGAAAAGGATGCCCTTTCCCACCCCCTTGATAAGCTTCCAATGGTATGATGAACAAGCAAAGATGAGTGATCAAGTGCAAGATGAATATGCCTATAGTGTAAATGCATAAGATTGTGGATGGTTTTCAAGTAGAAGTGGCTTCTATTTATAGGTTGAAGGATTGAAGAATGGAGAGATGGGAGGAATGTGGGACTAAAAGAGAACCCATGAGATTGGGACACTTGTCTCAATGCTAATGGGTGAGGATTGAATAAATTTTGCATGTGGTTGAGATGTAAGAGGCATGAAATGCATGTGGTTGAGATGTAAGAGGCACTAAATGCATGTGGTTGAGATGTTTGGGTAAGAAAGTCAAATAAAGGGAGTCAATGAAGGAATATTCCCTAGAATATGCTTTTGAGAGGATACATGAGGTAATTAGTTAATTAAAAGAAACTATTGTCATGTGTAAGTGGGTTAGTTAATCGAGGGTTGATTTAACTCTTGGGGAGTTAAAAGCTAGAGAATTTATTAATGGTGATTAGAAGGTGATTAAAGTTACTTAATTTAGAATTTAATTAACTTTAAGTGGGTTAGTGAATTTATGATATTTGATTTAAATCATTTGATTTATTTAATCAAATAAGAGGACTTTGGGGATTTAATTAAACAAATTGATTTATTTAATTAAACATGATGGACATTAGTGAATTAATCTAATATAAACCACTTTATTTGATTAATAGAAGAATTTGATGATAATTGATCAGAATCAGATGCACTATGTTAGTTAGGATTATTTATGTCCTCACCGAGTGAAAAAGAGGACCTTGTCTATCATAAACCCACCCATATGGACGTGTTGGAATAGTCAATTTGATTGCATGATGAATAGAGAAAAATCTACACACACACCTTCCTCAACTTCTTGAGAGTAGGAAGAATTTATTCGTGAATACATTATGTATCTCATTCAACTTGGTTTGCTTATTTTTCAAGTGTTTTTAGAGCAAACTAACCTCCTATTGGTTGATAATAAAATCTTCTTCTTGTCTTTTAATTCCTTTTTTAAGTGGTTAATTTTAGCGTTCAATTTTTTTGCTTCAATTTCAACACTTCCAACTATTTCCTTTGCATCTACAACTATTGTTATCATCTTTGGAAGTGTCTTTCTGATTACAGAATGCAAATGTTTCTTTTAACAATTTCTTTACAGAAATTCTCTACCTTTATAGATAATACTTTGAGGTGTCCACCACACCGATTCTCCTTTTTTTCACTTACATTTAATATTGCTTCTTCCTTTTCATCTATTTCCAATTGTATTTTCTCCACAAAAGTCTTAAATTCAAGAATCTTTGACTTCATTTGTTCATTTGTCAATCTACCTATAAAGATTGAAATGATTGCAAGATATGCTGAAATAGAAAATGTATGGAAAATGTGGTAGCATAGAAAAGAAAATGAGCTATTTCAAAAAATTCCTCAAAGAAATGTGGTCTCATGGTCATGTCCATCACCATGAGACCACATTTCTTTGAGGAATTTTTTCAAACAGCTCAATACCTTGTCTATGCCTTTGCTTACTATTATTCTTTGATATATTTTTTCCATGCTTATCCATCTATGGTTTGGTTGAAAGTGTACATGTTTTGGGATTTTTAGCCATGGTGGAAATGGACCTTGGGAATGGGAATTATGACATCTATCAAAACATAAAAGGGGGGATTTTCATGAGTGTTATGGTTGCAATTTCCTTGGTAGACACATTCAAAATGTGGATGCATAGTGAAGGAAAATGAACTATTTGACAAAATGCCTCAATGAGAGATGTCCTCATGGTCAATATGGATGCATTGACAAGGTAATGAAATATAAGAAAATATGCCTCAAAAGTACATCACCATGAGACCTCATTTCTTTGAGGAATTTTTTCTTACAATGCTCACTAGCTTGTCAATGCATCCATATTGACAAGGTATTGAGCTCACTACCTTGCAAATGCTACCACATTGACAAGGTAACGAGTTGTTTGAAAAAATGCATCAAGGAAATGGGGTCTCATGGTTATATAAATCACCATGGCACCCCATTTCTTTGAGGAATTTTTT
>VDFB02244692.1:0-12046 GCA_007258455.2 Sequoia sempervirens | reverse complement strand
TGAGATAAGTGGGAAGGACTATCCCAAATATGATCTTGATGGGCTGTTGCACCATGTTGAAATCACCTCCTATTACCCAATCAACATTAGGGAGGTACAAACACATCAATTCCCAAAGTAAATTCCTTTCTAGAGGCATTTTAGGAGAATAAACTGAGCAAAATCCATATAAGGTGCCATGGATGATGACAATAACCCAAATGCAGTAGTTCTAGTAGGGTCACTCTTGAAAGCAACCACATGTTTTGCAAGCCAAGGGGCAAGGCCAAGCACACCTCCACCACAACCCTCATAATGATTGGTGTAGAAGAAGAGTGCATCTTGCCAAATGGAAGCAAGAGTGGCTTTTAAATGGAAAGCACTTCCTTTCACCTCTTGAAGCATGATAATATCAGAGTGGTTAATCCAAATAGATTGTCTAGCATTATATTTCTAATACGGGATTGTTAACCCTCGCATGTTCTAGAACTAGATTTTATAGTTCATCGGGAGGAGCCAAGGAGAGTTTCTCATCCATCAAAAGAGCATTGAACTAATTTTCTTATTGACATGCTTTAAGGGAAATTGAGTGTCTTAGATTAGATCTTTCATTAGAGGAGGATCATGATCAAGCACACAAGGGGAGAGATGCTTGCAAGGGAAAACCAACTCAAAAGTGATGGAGGAGAGGATTTTCTGTTCTCTCTTAATCACCCTCGAGTTGTCACCGAGGGTAACATTTCTAAAAGATGGGGAATTGTGGGTGAGAGAGAATGAGGAGAAGAGGAGGGAGCAATAATTTGATGGAGGGTGGTATCTTAGGTGGGTGAATGGAAATGGTAGGAGTTGGAGAAAAAGTTTAATAGTAGCAACGGGATTTAATGGAGCAACATATGAAGAAGGATTGGCAAGGCAAGAATCACTATAGGATGAAGGCAAAGAATGCAGTTGACAAATAGGGTAGTCTTGGATAAGATGACCTTCTTGGTGATAGTAGAAACAAGTTTTTAATTTATTAAGGTAAGAGATTCGTTGGTCAAATTCAAAACTTGGTCTACAAGTTTGATAGTATTTGGAAGGGTTGAATAAGGTCCATTTCAATGCAAGCACAGGGTTGAACACGTAGGTTGGATCACTTATCAACATTTTGTTTGCACCATAAAACCTTGCCTAGTTGAGAGGCCATTTCATTCATGGAATGCTAGATTCAAGAATGGGAACTCAACCCACATTGGATATTTCAATTTTTGAAATATCCTCAGGGTGAAAGTCAAGGTCCCAAACTTGGACATAGCAAGGTTGGCCACAGATTATCCACAATCTATATTACAGGACTGCATGAACATGTACTAGGTTCACAAAGATACAAGCCACACATCCCCTATCCAGTCCCCTAAAGGATTCTATTACCTGAACCTTTAAGTTCCCAAGGATTATGGATCCATTTGAAGAAATCCTATTCAGGACTCCTTTAAGAAAAAATAAAATCCTTGTTTCAACTTTGCAGTTGGAAATAACATCTATAATGTCATCTAGTGAGTCAAAAGAATTGCCTTTACCTTCAATACTGTCATTGGAAAGGGCCAAGGAATTTGGATTCTGGACGTTTTTTTTTGGTCAATCGTTGGATTCAGGTGGAGGACTGGATAGGTCCCCAGTTAGCTGAGGAGTTACGGTCTGTTAGGAAAGCTTCTCGGATTCTCAAGGAGATCTGGCTGAGTGTCCAAAATGTCAGTATCATCCAATAGAGGATGTCTCTGAAGGATTTAAATCCTTAGATTTGGCATTCTCCAATGCTCTGCATTCCCTCGCTTTATTCTTCATTGTGGATGCCTTGAGATTGTGGGTTTCTGTTTCCGATGATTTATCAGCCTGTGGGGCCTTGGGATGGGCCATTTTGGCACGAAGTGGAAGGGAAATAGGATTCTCTGCAAGTATGACTTCCAAGAGCCTCACTAGGCGAGGAAGTTGCCAGTCAAACCACGTAAATCATGCTCGATGGGTGCTTACGAGAGTCTTCAAATCACACGCTTTTTCCCAACATTAGTTAGCTGATAGAATACGCCCACAATTGGTATGAAAAATTGTCTCATGCCGCCAAACTAAATAGTGGCGCCGAAAAAGTAAAGGCGAATAATCCAGTGCGAATTGATCGGGTCTAATGCAAGTTTCATAATTACAATATTCTGAATGTGATTCCTATACCGAGCACGATAACGAAGGAGCAATATGGATTGAGACATTAGTGTGGAGCCTCAACCAAATCGCTTTCAAGTCGAAACTTCATTTTTTATTCATCTTAATTATGTCTCTAATCGAAGCTAAAATGAATGTCATATAATAATTATTTCTTCGAGTAATGAATTGAACTTTAAACATGATAGTTGGGAAATCTAAATGAGGGAAAGTTGAATCTGATTTGATTTTTCTAGTTGTGAAAATTTCACTTTACATGATTGTCCACTATATCCTATCGAACCTATAACCGTCTAGATTCTTGTTAACAATCATTCATATTATTTTTTTTTAGCATAATTTTATCATACATTTTGGAAATTTACACAGATGAATTTTACTCTATGGCATTGGTAATGATATTGACTATGGTTCAAGGCTTGATCTAGAGTAGACACATGGCAAGCTCTTCTAACTTTTGTGGAGTCTTTGGCCAAATTGTGAGTTCCCAAACATGAGGAAGTAGATACAATATAATTGATTGAATTATAGTAACCTATTATTGCCAACATATATGTGTTTTAAGATCTTAGATGTGAGCTTAATATAAAATTTGAACTAGATTCTTTCAAGTCTATCCAATAGTCTCTCTGAACATCCAAGTTTTACAATATCAGGCATGAGAAAGTGACTTAATCAAAGTATATTAAATCTTCCAAGGGTTAAGACCATTTTCCAAAGTTCCCATTTCAGCACAAACAAGGAGGATGCTAGAAAGGTTGTGGAAGTTGGCTTCACTCTGTACTTAATATTTGGGCCTTAAATTCTATTAAATTTCATTATATAAGTTGAGATAGTTCATTGATTTGCTTAACATGCGATGAAGGAACAATCTTGTAGGGAAACATTTCTAGAATGTTGTTTGATGCTCAAGTAAATGATACTTGTTCTTGCTCTATCTTTTTATCAACTTTTTTCCAATGTGAAATGTATTTGTATTATACTAAGCTAACCAATTATATGCTAAAAGTTAAAGTTTCCAACTTAGTAAAACAATTCATAATAATTTTACACAAATGGATTAAGTAGCCAAAAACTCAATATATATTTAAATATTAAAATCATAACATTACATAAAAGAATACAAATTGAATGCAATTGAACATATTTAATATTCCTTTTGTATACCGACATTACATTTTTTTAACTAATATATACTTTACATAATAATTGGAAGGAGTTGATATCTCCTAATTACGTTCAAGTACTAATACAAAATACATTCATTTCTTGAAAAATATAATGATATAGAATCCAATGTCCTCAACAAGTGCAAATAATCTAGCTTTGTCAAGTTGCATGGAGTGAGAGTGTCATCTAATCCCTTAATCACCAACTACAAACCAACAATCCCCCACACACTTTCTTATTGGAAGTGATTTGGCCCTCTAGCGAGGGTGATAAATCTTATTATTTGCAAAAGTGTCATGTCCAATCCAGGAACTAAGAGTAAAAGAACTACACCTATAGTGGCATAGTCTATCATGCATCTTTTGATACCCTCTAGCTACATGACATACAACTAATTTGTAAACTTGTAGATACTATAAATTGACAATGCATGCAACAAGCATTACTTTTGCCAATTTTTTTGTTCAATATTAGTCCAATAAATAGATATGTGTGTCATAATTTCACCATCTCTTGCTTGATTTAAATGATGAAAACATAATTTGTTACAAACTTAGATGTGAATTGAGAATCCATTCATAAAATATCATATCAAGTCTCCAACCCCATCATATTTAACCTCTAAGTGACATTCAAGCTAGTTTACTATTTATTCATTGAAAGCTTACTAATTTGAACATGGAACATATTGAGGTGAATACATGTCTTAAGTGAACACTCATATATTAGGATATTCATGAGAATAATATGATATATGATTGCTCACTTTTTATTCCATAATAATAATGATTATATAATCATACAATTTTTTGTGTCAAAATAAACCAATGTTGGACATGTGCAAAAAGATGAGGAACCAAAAAGTGGCCACAACCACTTTTTGGTGCATCTAAGACATAACATAAGTGTGGTATAACACATGTTCACATTTCCAAGAAGAAAAATGCATCTCTCTTTCTCTTCCCATCTCTCTCTATCTATTCTTAACCTCTTTTTGACTAGGCACTCTCTTTGGGCATAGTAACAACTATCTTCAATTTTTCATCCAAGATCAGTTTTCCTAACTTGAGAAAAAAATGGCCACTTAAGACCCCCTTTTGATCCCCCATTTCTATGCACTTAGCGTGTTATTTGTAATCATTTTCACAATTATAATACTCATAATTTTAAACTATAATGTTGTCCAAAATATTAATTAGCTATAACTCATGTTATACATATACAATAGTGAAATATATAGCTAAGTTTGAAAATTTATAAAATTTAAGAATAGTTCTTCATGTTTTTTATAATGTTTAATAGTCATGATATACTTCATTTTATGTCATATACACTATGCATAGTCCTCACTATCATATAAACAAACTATATAAGAATATATTATTGTTGATCTCAATTTGAATCATCTAAACTATGGATATTTCCACACAATCGAAGTGCAAATATCATAAAAAATTTCAAATAACCATCAATTATAAACTTTCTTTCCAAAATGTATATATATAGTGCTTGTGTATATGATTTTAAATATACAATAGGTATATATGTATGTATATTGATGTATATTAATATTTAGGTCTAAAAATAATTATATATAAAATTATTTTTAGATGCCTAAATATTATTATATATCAATATACATACATATATATACCTATTTTGTGTGTGTATTTGTTTCCAAAAATAATGAAAAACTAGTTTACTCAACCTTCCCCTATAGACTAGGATTCTCACAATGATAATATTGCTAGGTTTAAGTTTAGGTGTTACTACATCACACAAGACCAAGCATAATCCATGTACTATAACTATTTATCAATAAAATGCCTCAAGAAGATACGATTTTACCAATAATATTATTGTTACAAGCCCTATTGTTATACTATAATAACAAGACATAACACGTAATTGATAAAATGCCTCAAAGAAGTGTGTCCTTACCAAATTAAATGGGTGGTGTATGTGTGTAAAATGTGTCTATTGAAAGATTTTTAAAACCTTTCTAAGAAAAATAATTAATAGGTGAAATAACATAATCCTCTATTTTACCTCCATCCCCCCAGATTAAAGTAATTGAGAGTTTAAAATAGAATAAGGATATCATAAAATATTTTATTTAAAGTCATAATAAATAATTAACTTTTGTAGACAATTTATATCAACATACATGATGGTCTATCAAAATAGAGTAGGGGCATCCATTAAGCATCAAAAATTCAAGTTTTAACTAAACCTTAAAATTGAAAAAATATGTATTAATTCATACTTGCAAATGTTGAAGCACAAACAAGGCACAAAGATTGTTTAATAATTTTTTGAGATATTATATTCATAATATATATACACCAAAAAAAAAAAAAATCCATACAATAATTTATTGTGTTTCCCAATGGGAGACTTGAATAGAGTATGGTCATTCCACAATAAACATAAGTAACAAACTTTTTAAAATAATTGAAACAACCATAGTGAGGCTCTTACTAACATTTCCCACTTGAATGGAAATAGAAACTAACAAAGGGATTGTTATAGCCATGGTGATTTTAGAATATAAGGAGAGAAAGCCAAAATAATACTATGATCAAAATAAGGAGCTCAACATAGAAAAATATGACTTAAAATATTTTATAGTTGTAATATTAAAGAATTAGAGCAAAGATAAATAAATACAAAAATGTAATGTGCAATAAATTATTTAGGATTTCATGTGGCTAAATTTTTGACATAACACAATAATTGTGCCTATTAACCTACAAAGTATATTATTACATACTCTTCATAATATGTGGACTCCTTCCCTTTACATATGAATGGGGTGGAGCTTGCAATAATTGTCTCCATTCCCCTACATAATGTACTATTATATACTCATTCATAAATTGAAAGGAACATGGACTCATTCCTTCTAGTATGAATGGAGCATACTCATTCATAATATTTTAGGCTCATTCCCTTTCAATGTGAATGGAACATACTCATTCATAATATATACTCATTCCCCTCCAATATGGATGGAGCTTAGGTGGGTTTCTGTTTCCGATGATTTATCAGCCTGTGGGGCCTTGGGATGGGCCGTTTTGGCACGAAGTGGAAGGGAAATAGGATTCTCTGCAAGTATGACTTCCAAGAGCCTCACTAGGCGAGGAAGTTGCCAGTCAAACCACGTAAATCATGCTCGATGGGTGCTTACGAGAGTCTTCAAATCACACGCTTTCTCCCAACATTAGTTAGCCGATAGAATACGCCCACAATTGGTATGAAAATTTGTCTCATGCCGCTAAACTAAATAGTGCCGCCGAAAAAGTAAAGGCGAATAATCCAGTGCGAATTGATCGGGTCTAATGCAAGTGTCATAATTACAATATTCTGAATGCGGTTCCTCTACCGAGCGCTATAACGAAGGGGCAATATGGATTGAGACATTTGTGAGGAACCTCAACCAAGTCGCTTTCAAGTCGAAACTTCATTTTTTATTCATCTTAATTATGTCTCTAATGGAAGCTAAAATGAATGTCATATAATAATTCTTTCTTCGAGTAATGAATTGAACGTTAAACATGATAGTTGGGAAATCTAAATGAGGGAAAGTTTAATCTGATTTGATTTTTCTAGTTGTAAAAATTTCACTTTACATGATTGTCCACTATAAGCTATCGATCTTATAACCATCTAGATTCTTGTTAACAATCATTCATATGAAATTTTTTTAGCATAATTTTATCATACATTTTGGGAATTTACACAGATGAATTTTACTCTATGGCATTGGTAATGACATTGACTATGGTTCAAGGCAATCTAGAGTAGACACATGGCAAGCTCTTCTAACTTTTGTGGAGTCCTTGGCCAAATTGTGAGTTCTGAAACGTGAGAAAGTAGATACAATATAATTGATTGAATTATAATAATCTATTATTGTCAACAAATATTTGTTTTAAGATCTTAGATGTGAGCTTAATATAAAATTTGAACTAGATTCTTTCAAGTCTATCCAATAGTCTCTCTGAACATCCAAGTTTTACTGTATCAGGCATGAGAAAGTGACTTAATCAAAGTATATTAAATCTTCCAAGGGTTGAGACCATTTTCCAAAGTTCCCATTTCAGCACAAACAAGGAGGATCCTAGCAAGGTTGTGGAAGTTGGCTTCACTCTGCACTTAATATTTGGGCCTTAAATTCTATTAAATTTCATTATATAAGTTGAGATAGTTCATTGATTTGCTTAACATGCTATGGAGGAACAATCTTGTAGGGAAACATTTCTAGAATGTTGTTTGATGCTCAAGTAAATGATAATTGTTCTCGCTCTATCTTTTTTATCAACTTTTTTCTAATTTGAAATGTATTTGTATTATACTAAGTTAACCCATTATACACTAAAAGTTAAAGTTTCCAACTTATTCAAATAATTCATAATAATTTTACACAAATGGATTAAGTAGCCAAAAACTCAATATATATTTAAATATTAAAATCATAACATTACATAAAAGAATACAAATTGAATGCAATTGAACATATTTAATATTCCTTTTGTATACCGACATTACAATTTTTCAACTAATATATACTTTACATAATAATTGGAAGGAGTTGATATCTCCTAATTATGTTCAAGTACTAATACAAAATACATTCATTTCTTGAAAATATAATGATATAGATCAATGTCCTCAACAAGTGCAAATAATCTAGCTCTGTCAAGTTGCATCGAGTGAGAGTGTCATCTAAGCCCTTTATCACCAACCACAAACCAACAATCCCCCACACACTTTCTTATTAGAAGTGATTTGGCCCTCCAATGAGGGTGATAAATCTTATTATTTGCAAAAGTGTCATGTCCAATCCAAGAACTAAGAGTAAAAGAACTACACCTATAGTGACATAGTCTATCATGCACCCTTAGATACCCTCTAGCTACATGACATACAACTAATTTGCAAACTTGTAGATACTATAAATTGACAATGCATGCAACAAGCATTAATTTTGCTAAATTTTTTGTTCAATATTTGTCCAATAAATAGATATGTGTTTCATAATTTCACACACTACCATCTCTTGCTTGATTTAAATGATGAAAAAATAATTTGTTACAGACTTATATGTGAATTGAGAATCCATTCATAAAATATCATATCAAGTCTCCAACCCCATCATATTTAGCCTCTAAGTGACATTCAAGCTAGTTTACTATTTATTCATTGAAAGCTTATTAATTTGAACATGGAACATATCGAAGTGAATATATGTCTTAAGTGAACACTCATATTAGGATATTCATAAGAATAATATGATATATAGTTGCTCACTTTTTATTCCATAATAATAATGATTATATAATCGTACATTTTTTGTGTCAAAATAAACCAATGTTGGACATGTGCAAAAAGATGAGGGACCAAAGAGCGGCCACAACCACTTTTTGGTGCATCTAAGAAATAACACAAGTGTGGTATAACACATGTTCACATTTCCAAGAAGAAAAATGCATCTCTCATTCTCTTTCCATCTGTCTCTATCTATTCTTAACCTCTTTTTGACTAGGCACTCTTTTTAGGAATAGTAACAATTATCTTCAATTTTTCATCCAAGATCAGTTTTCTTAACTTGAGAAAAAAATGACCACTTAAGAACCCCTTTTGATCCCCCATTTCTATGCACTTACCCTGTTATTTGTAATCATTTTCACAATTATAATACTCATAATTTTAAACTATAATGTTGTCCAAAATATTAATTAGCTATAACTCATGTTATACATATACAATAGTGAAATATATAGCTAAGTTTGAAAATTTATAAAATTTAAGAATAGTTCTTCATGTTTTTATAATGTTTAATAGTCATGATATACTTCATTTTATGTCATATACACTATACATAGTCCTCACTATCACATAAACAAACTATATAAGAATATATTATTGCTGATCTCAATTTGAATCACCTAAACTATGGATATTTATGCACAATCAAAGTGCAAATATTATAAAAGATTCAAATAACCATCAATTATAAACTTTCTTTCCAACAAATATATATATATATATATATATATATATATATATATATATAGTACTTATGTATATGATTTTAAATATATGATAGGTATATATGTATGTATATTGATGTATATTAATATTTAGGTCTAAAAATAATTATATATAAAATTATTTTTAGATGCCTAAATATTATTATATATGAATATACATACATATATATACCTATTTTGTGTGTGTATTTGTTTCCAAAAATAATGAAAAACTAGTTTACTCAACCTTCCCCTATAGACTAGGATTCTCACAATGCTAATATTGCTAGGTTTAAGTATTGATATTACTACATCACACAAGACCAAGCATAAACCATTTACTAGAACTATTTATCAATAAAATGTCTCAAGAAGATACGAATTTACCAATAATATTATTGTTACAAGCCCTGTTGTTATACAATAACAAGACATACCAAGTAATTGATAAAATGCCTCAAAGAAGTGTGTCCTTACCAAATTAAATGGGTGGTGTATGTGTGTAAAATGTGTCTATTGAAAGATTTTTAAAACCTTTCTAAGAAAAATAATTAATAGGTGAAATAACATAATCCTCTATTTTACCTCCATCCCCCCAGATTAAAGTAATTGAGAGTTTAAAATAGAATAAGGATATCATAAAATATTTTATTTAAAGTCATAATAAATAATTAACTTTTGTAGACAATTTATACCAACATACATGATGGTCTATCAAAATAGAGTAGGGGAATCCATTAAGTGTACAAAAATCAAGTTTTAACTAAACCTTAAAATTGAAAAAATATGTATGAATTCATACTTACAAATGTTGACGCACAAACAAGACACAATGATTGTTTAATAATTTTTTGAGATTTTATACTCATATATATATATATATAGTGTTTTCCAATGGGAGACTTGAATAGAGTATGATCATTCCACAACAATCATAAGTAACAAACTTTTTAAAATAATTGAAACAACCATAGTGAGACTCTTACTAACATTTCCCACTTAAATCTTTGATAGTTGTAATATTAAAGAATTAGAGCAAAGATAAATAAATACCAAAAATGTAATATGTAATAAATTATTTAAGGTTTCATGTGCCTAAATTTTTGACATGACACAATAATTGTGCCTATTCCCCTACAAAGTATATTATTACATACTCTTCATAATATGTGGACTCCTTCCCTTTACATATGAATGGAGCTTGGAATAATTGTCTCTATTCTCCTACATAATGTACTATTATATACTCATTCATAAATTGAAAGGAACATGGACTCATTCCTTCCGGTATGAATGGAGCATACTCATTCATAATATTTTAGGCTGATTCCCTTTCAATGTGAATGGAACATATTCATAATATATACTCATTCCCTTCCAATATGGATGGAGCTTGCGTAAACCGTGTGGGCTCATTCCTTCCAATGTGAATGGAGCTCCAAATAGCTAATTAGGCGGAAAGATGTTCCCCTGCAGAGCGTACTAGTGCGCACTTCTAATGAGCGTGTGGGCTCATTCCTTCCAACCTGGATAGAGCTCCAAATAATTACGCCGATAGGCGAAGCGAGCAGTAGTACGTGTACGGTTTCACATGCATGTCATACCGTTGAAGACATCTCTACTGTTGCTCCTTGGTAATCAACGGTTGGCAGTCGCGTGTCTTAATCTTTCCTGGCTGCCTGTATGGCCGTGCACTTAGCGCTTCAACCAAAGGAAAGCTTGCAATGCACGCTACATTACTCTTTCGAAACCCTAACCCATAAAAGCGTTCCATACTATTCTCGTTACCAATGCCAAGAGCAGAAAAGTTCGTTTTTGTCAGTGATGGTTGTGATGATGATGGTGGGTGTGGCTTTTGACGCGGGGGAAGAGGCGCCCAGCCCTTTAATTTTGACTACTGGCGCTGGTTTTATGAATTAGGGTTTCAAATCTTCGTCTCTTTTCGCCTTGAGAGAATCGTGTCCATACCAATTTTGAGGCGTTCACGTTTTAACTACATTTTGGGCATCTAGTGGAGTGTATGTCAACTTACATGTTTTTATTGTTGTTTCGACCAGGAAATGACTTTCAGAGGCACGGACACAATAGCCCTGCTCATAGAATGGACAATGACAGGAATGGTATCGAACGCCACAGAAAGTCGTGGGGAAGCTGACATATCTACAAGTAGACAATACAAATGCTATGTCTGGCCCACTTTTATCTAGGGTTTGCCTGGCGATGCAAGACGTAAGAAGAGACACTTATGGATTGTGTCACGGGTATACCACCATACATGTGAGGTGTAACGCACAACACCCGATGTGGACCTCGCTATCTGGTTCCTATCGCTCTCAAATGGATTCCTACCACTTATGCTTTAGAAGAGATGTCACCCTTGTGAGTGAGTATCCGGTTAATAGATTTCTTTCATGCCGTAATAGAGTTGAGTGAGGTGTCAGTTGATTTGAGAAATAGTTGAACAAAATGAATGGCTTTTAATTATGTTCCGCGAAATTAGTTAGTCTATGCAATCTTCAAGAAATATAATTGAAACCGTCTTTGCAAAAAATCAAAACAATTGATGACCCCATCAGTTACTTTTTCTTGTTTGCTAATTCTTTGCTGATTTTGTTCTTGATGAAGTAGCTTGCAGATTTGCCTATCTTCTCCTCTTCAAACAAGGT
>VDFB02244691.1:0-18655 GCA_007258455.2 Sequoia sempervirens | reverse complement strand
CATCCCATCCATCCTCTCCTTTAATGTTTGCTTGAGATAGGGGAATTAGTCAATTTTTTGATTGGCTAGCAAGTTTTCTGATTTTTACATCCCCAAAAGTAATGGTAAAAGTTGATGCTATAAAAGGAGCAACAAATGTCAGCTTCTAAAGCCCTTTTCATTTGCTAGCTTTAAGTCTTCATAGAGAGCTAGAGGTTCAGTGTAATGTCCCTGCCAATTCTGACTTGAAATTTTTGTTTTGAGCTCTTAGGGATTTGGTCAAACAATTGTCAAACAAGTTCTTTCAAAAGCATAGGCTTGGTTATAGAACGCAACCTCCCATTCACGGCTCCTATGGATAGAGCAGTTCATCTAGTCATTGACGCGTTGAAGATTTAAAGGCAAGACTCTCTGTCAACCACAAAGCACCCGAAACTAAGCATACAATATTGATTATATCTTGAGTTCCGCTTATAAACTCTTGCATTCGGTTCTGCCTTGCGTTGGCTATAGCATATCAAATAAGAGCCCCCCTCAAATGAAGCGTCGTTAATAGTCTAATGCTCCGCACCTTAACCTTTGTCGCCCACTTCAAACTAGGGTTCCACATCAGCAACAATTGTTCTTCAATAACTTGTTCTAGTTAGTCCAAATCAGGCTTTCTTCAAACTTATTATATTATATAAACTCCATGTCTCCAATTTTGGTCTCTTCTAATATACGTGGCTCATTGAAGCGACAGATTCCTTTTCTCAAGTGATATCGACTCTCGCCCTTTTAATCATAATGACTTCTTCCCTAATCTTAGCGGCAACATTACTATTATCTGTCTTTTAAATGGCACCCAACCATCCAAAATTATTAGACATGTATCAATAATAAAATACTAGCTCCTTGATTGATATCGGCTATAGACTCTGGCTCTGACTATATGTGGCATAGATAATCAATTTAAGGTGGCCACGGTATCCTTAATTTCCACAATGACTATTTTCAAAGGTTCAATAAAAATATGAAACGGTCTTTGGATTGCCTAACCTCTTGAATTGAAACGACTAAGTGTATCCAAGCTCGTCTCTGTTCATCCATTCATTTACAGCTGAAGCTTCCCATATCACCAAGCTCGACTCAGGAGATATTATCTCGGTTGCCTGACGATCACCTCCCAGGTTCCATTCAATTCATATGACTTCACAATTCCGCTTAAGCTCCCTTCATAAGATTTTCCTCCTTTTTTTTCTCTAAAGTCTAATCCTCTTCCTTTTATGACTTGACCAAGGGGCGTGATTCATCCAGAGTGCGCTGAAATGTTTCTAGAGAGGAGCGTCGGTTTCTTTATTAATATTTACAATTTTATATTTCATGATTTTGCGTTTAAATATTAATGTTTTCCCATTTTGATGTCTAATATTCATTATAAGAATATTACATTGTTAATATTTATAGTTTGATATTAAATAATTATATTATTGAATTATATTAATATTATATCATAATGATTATAGCATTTAAGTTATTAATATTTATTTTAATATTTATAATTATAATAATATTTTATGTATTAGGTGATTAATATTATTTAATCCTTTCTTAGGTATTTTTTAACTTGTGGATATTAAATATTTCTTCTTTCATATTTATAGTTTAATAATTATAAATTTATAATATTGTCTTTGACAATTATAATTATTAAATGGTTAATATTTTTATATGTATCTTGTTATTTTGATGTCTCGATTTCGGGGACATGACATTGAGTCTCATTGTTTGTAGCCTTTGGGATGAAGATGGATCTGCCCCCATAAGAAAGACCAACAATGGTTTTGAAGAAGGCACTCGCCTTGGCCAAGCTAGGATTGCCTCTAGATGCCTTATCAAAATTGAGCTTGATGACTCTAGTTGGTGGGGGGGTCCAATGAGCAATTTTCCTATTGACCTTCTTTTTGTAAAGACTAAAGACCATTATTAGGAGGGGGAAGTATAAATCTCTGCTACACTAGAACCTTGTTGGTTGTTAATGCTTTAGGAGTTGGTTTGTGATTCAAGCCCATACATCATCCATTAATCTTCTTTCTTCTTTGAACAACCTCTTGTTCTCTGATAGCCAAATGCTCCATAAGACCACCATAGGAGGCACTTGCTAGAGAGTTTTTAGCTTTTTAGTTCTCAAAGGCCAAGAATTTGAATTTTCCTAGATTTTTTCTGTTATAACCCATTGCATTTTAAGCTTAAGGAAGAAGTGATTCTAAATGGATTTGGTAAAGCTATAGCGGAGGGGAAAATAATCTATTGTTTCCTCCTTGTTATTGCATAGAGGGTAGATCAAAGTACCTTGGAAACCTAGTCTTTGAAGTTTGTCAAAGGTCAAGATTCATTTTTTCTATCCAACCAACTTAATGCACTATTTTCAGAGGAAAAAAACTTATTTAAGATTAGTTTTGCTGGCTAGCTATCATTAGAAGATGGTACAATAGATTGACATTTGGTTCTCACCACATAATGCATAGAATGATCATTGTTCCATTGAATCACATCCTTTATAGTTGAGGAGGGGATTATTCTATTCTCTAAAAGAGTCTTTAGCCTTTCCTTTTGTTTTTCTAGGGCCTCATTAAAGAAGTATTTTTAAGTTCTTTTCCTTCGACCAAACTTGTTTTTGTCCTCCCAATAGTTGCAAACTAGGGAACCCCAAGCTTGTTTGAGGGTGGCTTTAATTTCTTCCATACTTGTTGAGTTTGAACGTTCTTGATGCCCAATCCAAGAGTCTTCCCAAAATTTTACTTTTTTACATTGCTAATTTCCCAAGTGAGATTGTCAAAGACTACCAATTCTGACTTGAAAATGAAATTCTAGATATGTGAACAAACTAGAATATTATTAGCTTGTAGTCAGTGTACAATGTCTAATATTATGTTTCAATAATATTGGTTATTCGATTATGTATTAATTGGTGAAATATTCCGAGCCAAATTTTTTCGTTTTTACAATTTTCAAATTACAAACAAAGCACCCGTTAAGGTTAGAGGATAAACCCAAACGTGCAGAAAGCAACTCTAACCAAGAATGGCGCCGATGATGGCGAGCATATGGTCAGAGGATCTTCTACTCTAAATACAGAAAGGGAACTCGACGTCAAGTATGTGCTACCCAATCCAATACGGAGTGAGGGGCGACCATATGACGGAGTGATTACAATAACAATGCTTGAAACGAAATGCGGAAAGCAGAGAAATACTCAACACCCAGAATGTGCTTGCTAACCCAGAATGGGATAGTAGCTACCATAGGGCGGAGATCAATTAAAACAATAACAACTGCTGAAAGTAAGAGGACTATTACACTCTGATAAAGCAAGAATCTATATGGCTGTCAGTACTACTGCCAGCTTACAATTTAAGAGATGATAACTTGCTACAAATGAGAATCAGCATATAACAGTGTTGCCACAATATTGATGAATTACTTTGCTGAGAAATAAAGCTTAAACAGCAAGAGCATAAACAGATCCAACCTTTCTCAACTTGGGTAATCACAATGAAGTCTCCGCAAGGTCTTTGAGAACTCTCAACACTATCCACGAATGAAGTTGCAGATTTCTACGAGCTGTTATAACTGACCTGCACTTTTCATCACATAACTAGCTGCATACAGATTTCTTGAAAAGCTCATAACTCCTTCCCTAATTACTCAAATGGCATGGTATTCAATGCAAAACAATGCTATCATGAGGGCGCTCAAACTACCAACAAGAAACAGACCTAAAATGCAAGCTTTATTTAATGCACGGAAACCAAGACAGCTGAAATGTACGGCCCAGCTGACAGGGCGATTTCTTATTTAAAAATCTGGATCTTCACTAAAAATTCTACAAACTTGCAAACATGGGCGCCTAGCCAAGAAGGATGGAAGGAAACAATACCCACAATGAATTTTTGTGTCTTTTTTGATTTACAAATAAAAGTACGGATCTGCTGTAGCAAACTTGCAAAAACCAGAAACATCTAATATGCCAAAAACTGAATCTACTTGGACAAATGCAGATGACAATGCACAAATCCCAATGCACTCGTAAACTAGACTAAAATCACCACTAGTTGTTGTCTTTCAAACAAGAAGCGATGCCCGAGCTAGGAGGCCTTCATTCCTCGAAGCAAATCCGCAACCATTTCGGCAGCATAACAATAGCATAGACCAAAGATGAGAAATGAAGCTCAAAGTCCTCCTTTTATAAATTCCTGTTGACTTCACAAAACCCTAAAATCCACTTCAGAGTCAAAACCCTAATCTTTTCTCAAAGGTGGCGTCCTTTTCCATACATCTTTAATTTTGACTTCATTAAATTTCTCACTTAATTAAATGCGTCCTCCTTAAAGCCTAGTTTTGACTTTGATAAATTCAATATAAATTTAATATATTCTCAATGATGGCGCCCCCCTTCAAGTCCACTTTTTAAAATAACATTAAGTTATTTGACTAGGCCAAGGTGATAAAATAACATTTAAAATATAATGTTATTTTTAAGTGAAATGAGCTCATCTCTCCCAAACTGCATTCTGAAGCCCGAAACTGAATACGCCACTTGAGTCAACTGAAGAGGAAAGTCAACTGCCTGAGACCGACCTGTTTACTGCCAAAAATAGAATTTACTAAAAATAGTAAATTCCTGGAAATGCTCAGGAAGCCGAGACGAGCATACCACTGCGAAGCTCTCTGAAAACCCAGAAAGAATCCGCCACTGTATCCACCAACTCTGAGCAAGGACATCCTTAAAAATAGGAAACCCTAATTTTACCTTCGACTACCTTCGGGTCTCCTAATAGGCCAAACGGCCATCCGAGAAGATCATGCTTTCGAAGGACATTACAATTCACTTCAAGTAGTTATAAGCGTTGGTTGGATGATGGTTGTGTTCCTCTTGGCAACTGTTAGGTGCTTTAAATAGATTGTATATCATCAAGGAAAGGGGTGTGATATAGTCGGATTGACTTTGATCCTTGGTTGACCATATCTGGTCTTCTTCTATAATAATTTCATGTGCGAATAAAAATATATTTTACTCTTGTATCTGGGATGCATTGTCATCTCTATTATTAATTCATGTATTTATTTTATTAGATAGAGAAGTAAACATTTGGCACCATTGCCTTAAAATAAGTCATGTCAAATTTGAGCGATTTATGCCCTTAGATCTCAATAAAGGCGAGAAGAGTCCACAAGGTGTTCATGATTATTAGATTAGGTGATCTTTAAGGATCATCGAGTAAAGGGAACAAAAGAGAAGATTAGAAGAACCACTTGATAAAAATACAACTGTATGATTCCCAAGTCGAAGCACTTCTCGAGAACACAATCAAGTTGAAAAGTGAACACCTTTTTCTCTTGACGAGGGAAGTTGGAAGACAAAGTCACATTCCTTCATAGAATTGTATGAGAGTAGCCTTCAGGACATTGAAAGGTTGTCAATTGAAGGAGAAGTTGAGCCAAGGGTGTGTAAAAGAAAATTTGAAAGCAAGTGCACAGAAGGTTGAAGCCAAGGGAAGAGTTGAGGATTATATGGACCAAAGTGCAAGAGAAGCATCGGAACATCTGAATCAAAACTCCCTAGCAAGTAGATTCTAAGTGCTAGGTTTGCATCAGAATAAAATCATGGTAAGCCCTAGTGGGGAAAAGCAAAAGTTGCCCAAGTTTATAGGTAATGGATTAGACTTGTGAATCAATCTAGGCGGCAAATGGGCAAGATGATAAAGCAATTTTGTTACGATCTTTTTTAGCCACCTTGTGAGATGTAGCGATTGATTGGTATACAAAAATTGATCAAGCCTCTTGAAACACATGGAATAGATTAAAGAAGGCCTTCAAAGAAGAGTTTAAATTGCTTCATGATGATAATGAAATAGTAGCATAAATTTATAATGCAAAACAAGGTAAGCACGAAAACATACGTGCTTATAATTGTAGACTTAAAGAAGTGCTTGTAGAGTTAGAGATAGAGCTAGTTGATGGTCTCAAGAAAAGATACTCCATCGAAGATCTACTCCATCATTAAGAAAAAAAATGAAGGTAGTACCACCCTCTTCTTATTTTGAAGCTTACAATCGGGCAATTGACATAGAAAGTGAAAATAAAATGTCCTTGCATAGTATAATAAAAAGAGGAAGATGGAAGTTTGGATGACAATAGCGACAATGAATTGGGAATGGTACAAGTGCTTCAGAGGGACATGCTCCAAATGATGAAAGAGTTGAAGGCGAAAAAAGAAACAAAAAAAGAAACTAATGAACTATGGTGTATTGAGTGCAAAATTGAGGGGCATACAAAAGGTAATTGTCTTAAAAAGATATTTTGTGAGATTTTCCAGGTTATGGATCATTCAATAAAGGAGTGCTATAATGTCCCCATTTTAGTCAGTTTTAGGAGCAGTTGAGTTAGCCTATTTCTTGGACCCTCATAGGTTGACAGGATCTGGTTAGGGGGTTAGTGGCCGTTTTGGTGGGTATTGTCATTCCCACTCCTTCACTTCAATAGTGGATTCAGTGTAGGCATTTGTAGCATAGTGTTTGCTAGCTTTTGACGACACAAAAAAATATTGAGTTTGGAGGGAGTTATGAATATTTTGGTGGTTAAGTTAATTATTTAACTTATTGGTAAATTATAAAGTCAAATTGACTTTATAAAAGTTAAAAGCCACTTAAATATATTTAAAAGGTGACTTAAGGATTATAAAGTGAAAATAAATCACTTAAGTCATATTAAAGGTGCACTTACTTCATAAAGTGGGATTAAAAACTATTGAAGGGGATTTAAATACATTTTAATGTATTTTAAAAGCAAAAGTGCACTTTTAGAAGTGCGTGCCTTTTTGGAGATATAAGGAAGGAAAGGCAATTCAAACTCACTTCTTGATTATTTGACATTGCTTGATATTTTCTTCTCTGTGGTTTTTGTCTGAGGACAAGGGTTTCAGGAAACTTCTTCATTGGAGAGCGGAAATTCTTCATTGATGTGTGATTGTGAGACTGTGGAATACCAGTTGAATGATTGCAATTGTGGGAGCTTCAATTTAGGAGTTCATATGTGCTTTCAAAGCTATTCTATTCAAAAGTTTACAGGCTTCAATAAGAGGGCTTACAGATCTAGGACACCATCTTTACTTTTTTTTAGTTTTCAATAAAGATCGTCATTCAGGATTCAGAGGCTGTACTTTGCCTTGAAAGGTGTATCACCTGAAAAGGGCGTTTGGGAGCTAGAGGCAAAAATGCCTCTCTTTCTGGCCTTTTTTGTGCTCCATTGTTGGTGCCTACACTTCTTAGCTGCTTTCCTCCAATCTTTGCGTGGGAGAAAGTCGATCCAGGCTCTAGGCATTGCATTTACTCAGTTTTAACCATTCTTGCCTGGCAAGTGCAAAAATTCTTTATTTAATTAATCTAGAGCTATTCGGGTATGTTTTTTGTTCATGATATCTATGTAGTAGTTGTTTACCACATAATTCATAACTAGTTTCTCAGATGTAGCTTTAATTTGAGTTTTATGTACATTTTATGCTTGGCACCCCTTCTACTTTTGTCTATAATTCTTCTTTAAACGTTCAAAAACACAAAAATAGGTTAGTAAAAGTCAGGGGTTTGAGTTGGAGCTAGCTAGGCTAATCACAAGTGCCCATACAATTTGAAGACTAGGAGTACACAAGTTCTCTTTATGTAGGGAGAGGAGTCCACTCCATTGAAGCCACGTAATGCATCTCTAGGAAGTTATCGAAATCAAAGAGGAGGATGAAGCCAAATACAGTATGAACCCAAATGATGCTCTATCATACAATGCTAACAATGTAATGAATGGGGGCACTTTGCAAGAGACTTCTAGAACAAGTAGGAAAAAGTGCAATTATTGTGCAAATGGTATGGACTTGGAGACCATGAAGACATTGGTTGTACGAAGCAAAATACGAGTGTCAACATGGCTGATGTAAGGCATAATGAAGTATTGGCCATTACTTGCACCCAAACAAAGAAGGCTACATACTTGGACCCATGTACAAAAAAAGAAAGGCTTTGTGAAGCAAGGGCTGAAGTGGAGAATGCTATGTGTAACAAATGATGCCACTCAAATGCAAATGCAAGTATGGTAACAAATCAATGGAAATTCAAGACAAATATTTCATGACAAGTACTTCAAGCTATTGTACCAATTAGAGTAGTAGATTTATTCCAAAGTATTCTTGAAATTCAAAATGCTATTGTATTAGGGGAGAATGAGATCGTGCATGCTATGACCCAATTAGAATTAACAGTTAACATGGCAAAGAAACTAGCAGTGGTGAATGTGGAGATACATGGAAGGAATCTGACCAATACAATTGTTGATGTTGGGTTTGGCATGAATGTACTTTTAGAAGATAGTTGGAGAAGTTTGGGTAAGCTAACCATTTGGCCTCCAAATTTTCAATTGGTGGGTGAAAATCAACAAGGAATTAAGTTACTTGGAGCTTTAATGGGAAAAAAGATAATATTGGAAACCAAGCATTTTTATTAAACTTTGTGGTCATTTCATTAAGGAAGAAAGCGTACAGTGCATTGTTAGGTCGGAGTTGGTTGGTAGCAGCCAAAGCCAATCACAATTGGGAAAAAAATACGCTCTCCATTGAGAACAAGGGTCGGAAATATGTAATTGACTTAAAAAACCAAGCTGTAATTGAGGAAGCAACTTCCTTCAATTCATTAGATTCAAACTTTGAAGAAGAATAGATAGAAACATGATCTAGGTCCAACAGATCCGAATGATGAAGGGATCTTGGAATTATAGTCATGTTCAGAGGATGAAACAAATTCTCTTTGAGGCTTATTTCACTAGTAGATGGAGGACTATGAGGTATTTCCATCGACTCGTAATTTTCTCAAACCCACAATACTCAATGAAGAGCAACTGATGAAAAATGAGTTTGAAAAATTGGACAGTTTATGTGTGCCAAATGCAATCCATGGTTTGCAAAAGATGGCAATTGCAATAGAGGTATCCGACTTTGTAGAACACAAAATTACCAATGATATGCCTTCAAGTACATTGAAAAGCTTGACTACAAGGCCTGACTACATAAAAGGCCCAACTAAATTAAAAAAGCCGACTATAAAGCCTAATTACATTAAATGGTTTGACCATATCGTATGTTAAGAAAAGAACTCATTTGCATGGCAAGAAAAAAATTGTCATATGGTTGGCTTTTCCCTTATTATGCATCGTATGGTTGTCAATCTACATTACATGACAATATTTGAGGCCATTGTATGGTCACATTGTACGACATCAGTATCGCATCGGATGGCATCCTCCTAGTAGACGACATCATTATCACATTGTACGACATCCTCCTAGCAAATGATGTCATTATCACATTGTATGACATCGTCCTAGCATACATTATTCTCTTCACTGTACGGCGTAAAGTAGCAACTTGTTTTTATTGTACAGTGCTAGCATTTCTCTTCATCGTATGCCATCAGGTGCTAACATTTCCCTTCACTTTATGCCGCTAGTGATCAACTTGTTTACATTGTATGGCATCAACAATCCTCTCCATCACACAACGTCGACTCTTAATGTACAACCTTGCACATTCTTCCTCTGCATTGTATAGCCTTGCACATTTTTCTACATCATATGACTTGCAAAACATGTTGCAGTACGACAATCCTTCATAGGTGACATGGTACGACCACAACTTCAAAACAATGTATGGTGGCAACTTGACAAGTACGACGGTGACTTGACTACAACATATGATGACAACTTGACTACAATGTGCAACCCTCTTTTTGCACTCTACTAACCTTGCATTCTTCCACACTGTATGACCTCTGCCATTTTCTCTACACTGTATGACCATTACATTTTGTTACACCATACAAACTCTTATCATTTTTTACATTGTACAACTTGGGTTATTCTCTACATCACATGATCATTCCATGTATGATGACATCCTTGCATTGTACAACACTCTTTTTGCAGTTGTTAGTGATCTGTCTCGATTTGCATGGCATGGTGAACGAACAAGTCATTGCCTTTCCCTTCTGCTTCCACCGTACAACTTGATTGTACAACCCTTCAATTATCCTAGCAAAGGTCTATTCATGCGATCCATTCTTAACAAGATTCTATTCTCAGGAGTTTTAATGCGCAATTAGATGAGGTCCCTTGGTTGGTTGGTCTAAAGCGTTATTCACATCTTGGCATACATTGGTTAAACATTCAAAAATCTCTATATGTTGGCTTTGTCAACAATTTTTTTTGCCTCTTAGAAATTGATGAAAATGATGTACACAATGAAGTTTTGTGTGGTTTTGAAGGTCTTAAATTGGGCTTGGTGGTGAGGGCTCCACCCCTCAACCCCACCTTGTATTGTGATAGGGAGTGCACCAAGGGTGTTGCCCTTGGACCCCATTGGGGGCACTGCCCCTTGACCCTATGTCATGTCCTCATTTTGGCGGTAGCATCGAGATCGTGAAGATAGTTTCCATCATGAGACCCCTCGTGAGGATGATAGTGTGGTTAGGAGGGTCGCTTCGAGTTTGGCTCACCTTCAGATTAAGCTTTGATCAATTGGCTTTCGCTTGGGCTCGGACGCAAGACATTTTGCACTGTTATTTTAGCAGTTCCTGGCAGTCATCGTGGAACCCCTGCTATTTTTAGCAGTAGGGATTTGGCAGCGTTCAGAATCACTTCCTTGGTCGACAGCATCAGACGGCTCGAGCATCGGGTTAATAATGAGCGAGATATTAATATTTAATTGTATTAATTAAATATTAATTATTTAACGATTATAATGTAAAGTTATAATATTAAATTATAACTTAAGTTATTTGCCTTGAGGGGTGCGCCCATCATCAGAAAGGGGCCAGTTTGAGAATTAAATTATTATAAAATATCTGGCTGAGGACTATGGGAAAATTAAAAGATTAAAAGTTGAATTATTTAAAAATTCCCTATCTTTAAGGAAATCGCACTTTTGTGCAATAAAGGGGTTTTGCATTGGTCTTGGAGCCATTATGTCATTGTTGAATAAAAATTGACCAGACTTCATCGGAGAACGGAAGCCTTAGGGTTTCATCTCGAAATTCCTTGGAGAACGAGCCATCTCCATCGGCAATGAGGATGTGAAATAACATCTGATTTATTGCCAGTTGAGAAATTTCTTCATCCAGGAGGAATTACAGAGCATCACAGTTGATACAAACATCGGAGGTTTATTTGTTCACAGAGCTTCAGCATCTATATTCATACAGAGAACATTCATTCATCAGGGCGTACCCTCTCAGAGGATTTAGTCATTGATTTGAGGAAGGCCGTACTTTTGTACTTGCTGTCTTGACACAGCCGTACCACTTGTACTTGGCCGTACTATTGAAGAGAGCCATATCTTGTTCTCCAGAGTCAAACGCCTCAGCTTCTATCTTCTGAGTTTATCTCACAGGGCGCTCCATATCCAGAAGTCTAAATATTGGTCACAAGGGAGCCATACCTTCTGCATTTATTATTGCTGCAGGCCGTACCAGTCTGACCAGGGCCGTACCATCCTCTTTTGTGGTGTATTTTTCAAGACAGAGTAAAACGTCTTCTTTCTTGGACTTCTTTCTTCAGTCTCTGAAGCGCCTAGGAGTCTGGGTCAATTTGCCACCAGAGAACAGAGGGGGAAGGGGAGCTTTTGTTGCAGCCGTACCAGATTCACCAGTTTATTCATTGCTGTTTCAAAATCAGGTTTTCAATATTTTATTGCCTTTTTCCTTGCATGTGTCTGGAACATCATTGTAATCATTGCAGGAGTGGAATATATTGTCTGGCTTCAATATTTGAGATAGTCATTGTTATTTTTTAGAGCTATATATTTTATTTGCATTTATTCTGTATTACTTGCAAAAATCGCCATCTTTATTATTCATGCAAAAACATCAAAAACGGTCAAAAAAACCTAAAACTTCGAAGATACGGAGATGAAGGGGAAATTGTGTTTCGATTCTATTAAAGTGTAACACACCCTGCTGTCTCTAGACCCCCACCACACTCATTTGATTATGTAATGTCCCTGTTTTTAGGGTTTCCATTTTTGGAAGTTGGTGCTATCTTTCAAAATCCGTGTCTACATATTCAAAGTATATTGATGTTGCCAGAGAGCTTTTTGGGTTTTTTTGGGTTTTCTCTGATTATTGGTGGGCAATTTTGCTATTTTTAGCAATGTCTATTTTTAGTAAGTTTTAGTGCATCCTACTTTTAGCTTAATTTGTTTGACATACTATTTTTAGCAATTTACTTTTTTAGCAATTTGCTAGTTTTAGTAAAGTGCTATTTGGGCGCTTGGTCCCCGAAGGCAAGATGTAAGGCAGTTTCCAGCTTTGGCAAGTAAGCTGGGCGCTTTAGTTGGCGAGTTGTGATTTTGCATATTATCATCCGGCCATCACTTAAGTCTTTGAATATTAATATTAAGGACTAAGTTATGTGCTGTTAAAATCTTGTTCCTTTTATAACCCCATGCCTAGCCTTGATGACTTCAAGATGATTTAAAAGGGGGTCATGTATTTTCTAAGTTGGATGCCCAAAAGGGAGGAGATTAATGAAAATTAAAATAAATTAATATTGCTTGGAGTTGGGTGTCCCTTTTGGAGGGAAATGGTTTTCAAATTGTGGAGCTTTGATTTCTATCTAAACCCACTCTATGCTCTCATTTGGTTTATGCAATTTGGAGATAACAAAGTGCTGTCAGATTGGAGATAGAATCCTTTGGGCTTTGAGGACGGAAACCCTCAAGGTGGGCTCTAGTTTTGGAGTTGCAAGATACTCCCTAGCTGGACGTGGGTGTAATTTTAAAGTGAGGCATTAATTGTTTAATTTTGCATTGTATTGTAATTTAGATTTCCCCTTCATATTGTTGATGTTATAGCTCTAGGCCTCATCCTTCCAGCGATTTAATTAATAAGCAAATAAATAAATATAGCCGTGGCTATTTATTTATTTGGAGCCAACTTTTGTGAAGAGGCACCTCCATTCAAATTTGTAATTTATATCTTATTAATGATGGCCGACCTTAACTAAATAATCGGCAACTTTTGTGGAAGTCGCATCTCCTTACTTGAGGCTGACCTTTCATCCATGAAGAGACGTGTTGATTGATAGTCTCCATATCGACTTGTATATAAAGGGTGGCATTGCTCTCTCTAATATCATTCATTATTATTCAAGACAAGTTCACATTATCTACAACAAAAGTTCGTCTCTAAGAGCAGATCAATATTAACTTCAAGGTGTTCAACTTTCTTCATTGATTGTAAATTTGCATCAAGAGTGGTGCTACAGATCGGCCTTGTAATTGGCCAAATTGTAAAGCTTATTGTTGACATTTTATCAATATATAAGTGATATATTGTTGCTGGGTTTTTCTCCCTCAAGGAGGGTTTTTTGAGGGTATATGCTGTGTTCTATTGTTTTGAAATTGTTCTATTTCTGCTTATTTAAATTCTGATCCTAAAATTAACACATATGACCACCTGATAGTTCCCTACACAAATCTCCTTTAATAAATTGAGATGGAACTTTAGGAAGCTTTAAAAAATTATAAGTTCCTTTGCTACTCACCGATTCCAAAAGAGTCTTCATAGATAGTGAGTGACTATGGAGGATTGAGTTATCTTTGTAGTTAGCGTGGTTAGTCAAAAGTAAATAAAAGCAATAGAATAAATAAATAAATAAATAATACATGTTTTGTTTTAGGAATTTGTTGTACTGCGTGTAACCCCAAAGGACAAATACATAATAATTACAGCACAATTTTTTTTTAAAGTAAACATAATATACATGTATTACACATTAAGTCATGACATGAATTCCATTTAAGCAGATTCACTAACACATACATCCCTTGGGGTACACGAGGAGTCATTATGAGACTGAGATCCACACAACAACAATAAAGAATAAAATCCAAAGATATAATCCATAACAAAATAAACATTAACAAATATAACACATACATGATAATCATTGATAAGAAACCATCTAAGTACATAAATACAACATACGCATAAAGAACTTAACACAAGGAATAACAATTGCCACGGCCAATATTCACACCGAGTTAACATTACATTACAGTACAATGTTCTAGAGGTACAATGATACAAAAGTGTTTCCAACCATAAATGGAAACCATACATAAGATAACATGATACAAATAAATAGATGAAAACTAGCCCCAAGATGGATACAACTCTGGAGTCGCTGCAACCGCACCAATCCGAACCTCTCGATCCTCGACTGGGGACCCAATGGGGTGATTAGCACGTTCCACCCGACCATGTGAGTCCGAAGACCCACCCCCCGTGCTAGGAGCTGACAATAAGAGTCCTCAACCAAGAACATCCAATCACGGAACCACAAGACTCAACAACATACAAAAGTATCATAAAACTCAAGGATTACAATGACATAATCAACAACAACCAAGAGTCATTAAAATAACTTAAAATCATACATCTCATCACATAAATCAAAGCAATGACTAGTAACAAGTAACCAAAGGATGATCATGAAACACTTCCAAATCAACTAAACATAATACAATTCCAAATTGCAATTAAACAACACAATAACACCATATCACAGTATCATAAGATACAAGATTGTAAATCAAATATAAATGAGATCATACAAGACCACAAAACATACTAAAGATGTATTAAAACAATAATCATAAATCAATTTAAATCAATTCAAACAACAATCTAAAACAACTCCCACAACCTACTTCCAGAGGTACACAATAAAGTAAAACACATGGGCAACTAGGGGAGAGTGTCATCGCATAGTCCTACATGGGCTGTCCTGTGCTCTTCCTCCCAACTGGAGGCGCCGGTCCCATCTATGGCTGTCCCGTGCTCTTCCTCCCAACTGGAGGCGCCGGTCCATAGGGTGACTCATGCGGAGCCGTAGACCTCTCGTGAAGACGAGGTCACGACCTTGCCAACCACGGCCTTCTCAGCCTTCCATTAGTCTGCGAAAGCACTAATGAAGATGAGGCATCCATTTTCTTAATCTTATAATGATATTACTACCCAACCCACCTAAGTTAATTATTAGGTTTTCACTTATTTACTAACTCACTCGTGGGTTATCTTGTGCTCTTCCCCTTAAGCGGGGCGCCGGCCCCCACGAGGAGCCACTCTCCCTAGAGACCCAACCACATAAAACCAAGAAACCAAGGTTTGTACAACATAACAAGAATATTATATCACAACTGAGAAGCATGCGAGGCATTACCCATCTCGCTATAAATACAATTTCCAAGTCTCAACAAATTTCGTACAACCCTTTTAAAAATCATGAAACCAAACACTTGCCACATCAAGGGCCCATAAGAGAGAGAAACATCAATTATCAATCATCTCAAGCCTCTGGAAGCCAAAAGAATGAAAACCCATAAACAAAGGTAAAGTGAAGCAACACAAGTATTTCTCCAATAATTCAACACAAGGATAAAATTTCCTCAAATATGAGAGTAAATCAGAAAAAGCCATAACAAGGAAAGATTCATCAAGACCCATCTACAAATTAACAATGGCGTCACCTCAAATAGGAAAACGCAAAAGAAAATCAACCTTTAATTCACGAAATCACTAAATGAAACCAAAAGCCACCAACTAGGCATTCCATGGGAGACCTCAATTTTCTCCTCACAAAAACCCCCTTATGATGGTACGCAAATCACTTTCATAAAAACAACATAGCAATGACAACAATAATTGCAAGGCCACCAGATCTAATTTCAATTCAAAAATAATGAGTGAAAACATTAAAATAAGATCAACCACCCCATCCAAACCACATGAACAACTTTGATACAAAATAAATCAGAAATCCAAGAAGATCAACCTCCCACAACTCATCAACAAAATACAATTTCCCAAATACATTGCAACACAAATTTAAAAAGACAAAGGATTCCTTGAATCAAAACTAACCTCCAAAGGCATTCACACCAACATGGAACAATCCTTCAACAACAGAGGTAAAAGCATGCAACCAGACATCCAAGGCACCAAATTTAAGAACACCTTAAATACTCAATCACTCACAACTCCACAAAAACACTTATATAATAAACATCAACCAACAATTCAATCGAGAACAATATTTATTAACCAATCAATTAATGACCAGAACTAAATAACTTTACAACTTCCCCATACTAAAACAATTCATGATAACCATCACAAGTATTCTAAAAGTCTTATCCATAAAGTGTACTTACAAATCAATCATTAAATGAATATAAGGGAAGTCAATTTTCAAAAGATTAAAATTCCATTTCACCAATAAACTATCCAATTCGAAATTACCCTAATCAATCTCTAACTATACCCATACATTTAAATTTCCCCTTTCATCATACTCACTTAACATTCACTTCCAAAATTTAAATTAATTGTGAAAACCATTTAAGACCAATTGTCTATACTTTAAAATGACAATAATAACAATACTCTACATACATAAACTACATATTAGAACTTACCACCTTAAAATCTTAAATCTATCTAAATAAATTTACACACACAATTACGTTTAAAAACCACTACGCATTTATATTTATTTTAATTCTTTTTGAGGAGGGAATGTAAAAAGAGAAAAGATCTGTTCTACGAATCCAACAATACTACAAGATGAAATATAAAAAGAACAACTTATTTAATCCCATAATAAATTCTATTCCCAAAATATTCACATTTAAACAAGAATGAAATAAACAATGTTGTTTTACTTTCGTAATAGATTTTTCTTTTGCTAACAATATCCTTTCCAAGTTGTAATTTAACAAATCAATAAAACAGATTTCTTTCTATTTTACTAATATTTTCCTTGTAAAAATTCCTGCTTTATTTATAATTAGAAAAGAAACAGAATCTAAATATCTATTTTCTAGATAACAGATAAATTACAGAAAATATAATTTTAATCAAAACAGATTATATTGATGCATTTGTTTGCTAACAGTTAAATCAATAGAATATCTATTAAACAGATTTAAAACAGTATTTATATATTCCTCTTAAATAACAGAATTAATTAAATTACTATCACAGTAAAATTGTGACATACAATTATAATTGAATAAATCAATAAATCAATAAATATATATATATATATATATTAATATTTATTAATGCATATTCACATATTATAAACAACACGAATTTCCGTGTTACACAGTAAGCAATTAATATTTATATGTTTATTTATTTTTATTTTTATTTTTTGAAACGGACGGTCACCCAAAAGCCACGGCATTGATGTCCGGCCGCGGACAGTCCGCAGACTGCCGCGGGGTACCACTACCGTCTGGGTGGGGTGGTGGGTACGGCCGAGGCCGACCCACCACTCAACCAATATATAATTTATTTTTATTTTTATTTTTTTGTTTTATATAAAAAAAACAAAACAATGGCCAGTCCGATGGCGAAATTCAAACTCTAATAAAAATAAATTTTCTCTCTATATTTATATATGTATATATATGTACGTATAAATATATATATATATACATATATATATATATATATATACTGTATTTAAAAATATTTTAAAAACAGAGAATAATAATCCATTTTACTAGTTACTGTACACACCTACATCTATACACAAAATGCATTTGCAAAAGGAATATATATATATATATATCAATACAACCCCGAATTCCCAGCAAAAGAATTATTCTTAAATTGATTTAAACAAAACTACAGTAGTGTTGGTTATTTCCAGAATTCCAATCATAATTTCATTTTAATAATCAACAGTAAAAACCAACAAATAATTTCATTTAAATAAACAACAGTCCCAAACTCCCAGCAAAACTTCAATCTAATAATTGACGGTCCAGAACCCAACCAAATTCCATTTTAACAAACAGCAATCCCGATCCCCACAGCGAAACAATTTCTATCAATTTCTATTTTATTTGATGCTACAACAAATAAAAATAAAATAAATGAAAAGAACCTGGCGTCCTGTGTTTGAAGAAGATCTGTAGAAGCTCTATCCCTTTCGCCGATCCAATCCTTCGCCAACGAATGTTTCCAACAGCAGCTCCAATATCTTCCCCTCAACTCCAATCTTATGCCTCAATGAATTCATAGAATAATAAGAGAATGCACACTATAACAGAAATTGACTGCTAAATTTCTCCCAAAATCTATTGGAAAAAGAATGCAAATCCCCCCTCCAACTCTAAAATCCTCTAAATAAAATCTCACACAAAGTCTCTTCCATTTCCTCTTCCAGCGAATACCAAAAGTCACCACTCAAGAAATAACTCAAAATAATTATTAATCCTCTAATTCCTTTTGTTTCCTTTTTCATGCATATGATTAAAATTAAATAAATTTAAATCCTCAAAATTGAACTTTTATTTGAATATATATATATATATATATTCATTATCTCCACAATACATTATTAAATAATTACTTTCATATTAAAATAATTAAAATCAACCATTTGCAAGATTCTAAATAAGTATCCATTCATTTTCTTATTATAATAATTATCTTTTCAAGATTATTTGTTCTTTACAATTTAAATCAATTTATCTAATAATATCAATTTTACTTTTAACAAATTAGATTAATTTGATCATTTGTTC